>MU107726.1:0-41417 GCA_012274485.2 Sinapis alba | reverse complement strand
AATGTTTAAAAAATGGTGTCTTTCTGTTTATAGGGCTGAGTTTACGAAGGAAATTGTTACTCCTGCAATCGGTGTCTCTGGTGTTGGCGGGGCAATGGCTGTCTATGGAGCTCTTAATGCAGTTGTAAGTTTAACGGAAGAGCTAAAGATCATCCTTTATTAGCTGATAAGTTTTTCTTATTTGCCTGGGTTTTGTGAGCTTAATCCTTTTTTTTTCTTGTTTAAAATCATTCTAGTGTTCAATAACCGCTGGACGGTTTACCTCTGGTCTGTCATCAATCACCTTCATAGTTTCTGGTGGAGTTGTTGCTCAAGCTTCTGTATTTCTCTGGCTTCTTCTTGGGTACAGGTTTGTTGCTTGTACTCCCTATGTGATGTGACTCCATAACTCCTTTTGTTTGTGCTTTCTTGAAATGCTCTCCCTGTAAAATTTTGTATGTTGTAACTGCTCTGTAACTTGAGTATTCTCTTTGCTTTGTCATGTATGTGAAATTCTGCTAGAAGGAACTCAGCTATGGTGTGATTATGTTGCAGGACAACTAGCGGAGTACTTGGCACAGTTTACCCACTTATAATGGCGGCGATATTAGGAATTGGTGACGGAATATTAAACACTCAAATCAGTGCTCTTCTCGCCTTACTCTTCAAACATGACACGGTACAAGTCACCAAACCCCTATTGTTACTAACTTACTATTAATATTCTTGTTCACTGATGAAACATATACATGAAAGGGAATATACTTTTCTTTTGACTTGTGGAAACAGGAAGGAGCATTTGCGCAAGTAAAAGTATGGCAAAGCGCGTCGATAGCGATTGTGTTCTTCCTGAGCCCATATATATCATTGCAAGCAATGGTCATAGTGATGCTTGTTATGGTCTGTGTTTCTCTCCTATCTTTCTTGGTTTTAACTCTTAAAGTCGAGAGTGTATTTACACGCAACGAATGATGATGCTTTTGATTTGTTCACGTCGCGGGAACAAACTCAAGCCAAAAAAACACTATCCTCAATTCAATTGTAAAGAACTGCTTGTTTTGTAATTTGTGCAATAAAAAGTGTCTTCTGTTTCCACCATATAACAACATAGGTTTTTCGTTTCTCCATATGTTATTTCCATCCAGCTGTTTCATCCAGATGATTTATTCATATTTCAGGGGTTATTTGTTTTTCCATCCAGATGAACCATTTGGATGAATTTTATGTTCGTTTCTTTATTATTTATACATGTGTTCTGATTTAGTTATATATTATTTCTGTTTCACTATATTAATTTTTATATTTATCTAAAATATAATTATTTTAAACTATAGTTTTGAAGAAAATATATTTTTGCAGTTTTAGCGGAAAAATAAATGTTCACAACAATTTTGACGAGAAATTTGATTTTGTGATTTTAACGAGAAAATGCAATTTTATAGTTTTGGCAGAAAATACGTTTTTGCATTTTGCGGTTTTGGTGGAAAATGTGTTTTTTGGTTTTGAAGAGAAAACGCGGTTTTACCGTTTTGGCGAGTAAATGAGCTTTTGCGGTATTGGTGGAAAATAAGTTTTTGCGGTTTTAGCAGGAAAATGCGCTTTTGCAGGTTTGGCGAGAAAACGCGTTTTTACGATTTTGGCGAGAAAATGCATTTTTGCGATTTTAGCGGAAAAATGCTTTGTGCGATTTTGACGGAAAGTGTGTTTTGGCGGTGTTGACGGAAAAATATGTTTTGATGTTAAAGTGCATTTATGCGGTTTTGACGAAAAATGTGTTTTTGGCGGGAAATAGTATTTTTGACGAGAAAATTGTGATTTTGATGGAAAAATGCATTTTTTTTCTTTTAACGGAAAAATGTGGTTTGTAGTTTTGATAGAAAGATGCATTTTTGCAGTTTTGTCATTTTTTGTGAGTGACAAAATGATATTTAGTTTAAGTTGTAATTTATGAATTATATAGGAGTATAATAGACATTATACCATTTTGATAGAACCATCTTCATCTAGATTGTCTAATTTGGATCAAACAGCTGATTTTCAAAATTAAATCTAAAATTTTAAAATTCATTCAGATGAACCATTCAGTGAACTATTCAAATGATTTATATTTTTAATGTCTAAACGAACAAAACTCTCATTCCATCCAGATGGACTCGTCTAGATCGAACAGCCCCTCATTTAGCTGGATTAGTTTCTTTCTCCGTAGTGCTACTATTCACATACTTGTTTTTAGTTCAGTATAAATTATTGAAAGGCTTGTTTCTACTTTCTAGAGATCATGAGGCATGAGTTCTTTCAACTGTTAAGAGAGAAAGCAGACAAAGCTCAATTAATGTTGTTCTCTACCTAGTAATGAGGATTGTTCTGTTTGCAGGAATCCATGTTTTGTTGCATTAATAGAGAAACAATGTACCTCACTTTTGCTATAAATCTCTATGCTTACATTGATTTTGTACATCCAAATCACCTGATCTTTTCTTACATGATGATGCTATAAAGAAAATCAAGTTGTATGGGTTATTTCTGTCACAATACATATTGTTTCTTGCATCAATCTGCTAATACAAAAACCTAGACTGCTCAGACACAGAGTAGTTTCATTCTTCGCCACCTGCTCAGCAGTGTTACCACTTGTCTTGCCTGTTGCTTCCTTCAGTAGCGTTACAAAAGAAACTGAAAACCTCTCTGCATCATCTTGGCTTGGACCTAACTCCACGTTTGAGTTGTTTTCGCTTGATGCTGTTCCTGCTTCAACATCATGGCATATCTTTCTCTTCTGCAACTCTTTTTGTAGTCTTGCTCGAGTCTTGGTCGATGCGATCTCTTCTAAGCATTTCACCGAAGAATGAAGCTTTTCTTTAAAGACTTTCAGGTCTTGAGTGATGTTTTCCCAAGGGAATTCAAGTGTTGGTTGAGCTCCAGATAGGTTTGTGAGACCATCACAAACATAGAGACAGAGATCAGATATCTTCGAGAAAGAAACCAAAACCTTGTTGTAACTGACCGTGTTGAGAGGTTTGAGGAATGGAATATTAGGTTCTGTCAAGGCTTCTGATGTAAACCTCTCCAGTGCTTCAACGTGAGAGTTGAGTTTCGCCTGCTTGCTTCTTAAATCTGACAATGGCTTGTTCTTTTGCTCAGAGCAAAGAACCAATGATCCCATGCAATCTAAGAGCGCGTCAAGACAGTGTGAAAGTTCAGCTCTTGCAAGAGTTGATGCTCTCGCAGGGGTGACAAGAATCTCCCCAACGACAAAACAGAGCAACCCTATTGAAGCTTCAACAATCCGAGTGATAGCAAAATCAGTTGGAGCTCCATAGTTTCTCCTTCCTAGTATCAACAGTGCTGCAATAGAAGCTGTAACTCCTCCAGGTTGGCCATAGACTCTGCTGTGCCTCATGAAGACGGTGGCAGCTATCCAAGGGAGTAGAGGTAAGAACCTGAACTCTTCTAGTCTTTGGAAAACAGCGCAACATAACAGACCATAGACTGATCCCATAGCGGTTCCTTGTAGACGAGAGTTAGCTACTGTTAGTGTTGCTTGCCTACCGGATACAAGACTAATGGCTACGGTTAGTCCCGACCAGTACCCGTTCTGTTTGTTGTATAGTATACCAAACAGCACAGCAAGGCCTAGAGAAACCGAGCACTTGAATGCAAAAACAAACCTTTCTCTAGCCATCCAGACACAGAGAAAATCCCAAACCCTTTTGGTCGTGAACAACCTCCCTTCGTGTTCTTGGTGAGTATCATCCCTATCTACACGTTTACTGTCTTGTCTCACGGATAAGACATCACCTCTGAAGAGTTCCACACAGTACCTGAAGAAGCAAACCGGTAAAGCTGCTGTAGAAAGAGAACCAGCCTCAGGAAGCCATCTCAGCCTGTCCTCAGGCTTGAGAGTAGGTGCTGATGACTCAGGAGAGATCATATGTGTTCTGGGAGCTTCTAAAAGATGTGTCACTTCATCGCGGCTCATGCCTAGAGGAAAAGAACTGCAAGATCCCAACGCTATCTCCATCCCTCTCATCAGAAACTCTGTGGATTGCAGTTTCTCCCCTTGATGCTTCTGTTTCCTTCTCAAGAATCTTGTATCTGGTCTCTCCCATGCAAGTCGCTCCTGTTACCAAATTATGTTTCTTTGTCAGCAACAATATATACAAGAAATACCTTCAAATAGCATTAAATTGAGTTTTTGTAAAAAAAAAAAATTAACACCTAAAAGAGAAAGAAAATTCTCAAAATAGTATTTATTAAAAGGTAAAATATAAATATATCTGGATATTTAAATTTATGGTTTAGTGATTAAAGTTTAGTTTTAAAATTTTAGGATGGATTAAAGGTTAAGATTTAAGATGTATGGTAATTTAGTGTTTTTATTAATAATAAATGTTATTTTGGTTTTTTTTTATTTATTTTTGAGTATTATTTTTTGTGACAAAAACTAAAAAAAAAATCAAATTTATGAGATTTATGATTCATTATTGTTAAGTCTGTTGGCTTACATGGTGGATTTTGATGCTCTTGAGTATGTGCCTTGCTGCTGCAGACAATGAAGCGGCCTTTGCGGTCAACACCTGAGCTGTGGTGTTGTCTCGAGCCATCATGACCTCAACGAGTAGATTCAACCTCTCAAGAGCATTTTCAGCATATAACTTGCAACCCTTTGTCATCTGCAAACCAGTTAAAACTCGATGTAAGTTTTCTGAGTCATCATCATTAAAAAAAGAAGAAGTTAATAACAAAATATATCAACACTCACCTGACTTTGTGCCAGTCTTGGAAACGGAAGAAGCACGGCGAGTAGAGAAGCAATGGCTCCAAGTGCTGTACTAGCCGCTACATGAACCGGGAGCATGAAAACATGAGCCATCTCTCCATTGAACACAACAAAAGTCACATAGAGAACAACGATCTGCCCAAAGGCAATTCGTTTAGTCAGAAGACTCGTGGATGCTGGGAAAGCCACGATGAATGAAGCTACAGCCACAGCAACTGGAGCCACCAAGCTATTTCCTAGAGATACTGGTCCAACCACCAAGACACTCACAAGCACAATGGCTGTTGTCTGAAAAGTGGCGTAAGAGACGTCAACGCAGCATTTGAGAACTTCACCGTATGTTGGTTCAGCATCGGATAGCCAGATTAAGATTGTGGTCAGGTAAGAAAAGGCTGGAAACGTTGTCAAGTGTTTTAATGGTTTGGGACCGTACAAAGTGGTCAAGCTCACGATAAGACAAGCCAAGGCGGTTCTCAAAGCCAGGCTGAGTCGCTCGAGACATGTTGTGTCACGCATTCTTTCTATACGAATTGTTTAGTGGATATCTTATGTAAGAGTGTTTTTCTTTGTTGGATCAAGATGATGAGATGAAGGTTATGGTGAACAAGAAGAGTACGTATAAATAAGTGATGAGATTTAAAGTGGCCGCGTCAAAGAGTTAATAGTTATGAGCAGCTGTCTCTTAGCTCCAAGTATTTTCATTTTCTATATCTTTGTAGTAGTGGGACCAGAACCAAAACAAACCAAACAAGACTTTGTGATACATCTGTTTAGTCGGTTAAGGCAATGCCATATGTCTAAGGGGAAGCTATTTGAGTTTTGGCAATGCATGGTTAAATGGTTTTACACTCTTAGTGTTAGTTCGAATTCTTTTTTGTCTGTTTTCATTACTCTTTTTCACACGTTTACTGAAATATGTAACTAAATAAACCGGTATGAAGACAGTTTGGTAAGGTTTAAACCAAATAGATAGGTGGCAAATGAGTGAAACTTGTTGTTACATACCACAAAGCAAACCAAAGTAGTTCTTCAGAAATCTCTAACTTTCTCGAAGAGTTGTTAGTATTATCTTTGGCAAGTTCTAAAATTATTATTTAAACATTATTTATTAAGAGTTTTTTTTGTTGATTAGATTTTGAAATTCTGTTGACGGAACTAAAAGGCAATGTGGGAATGATAAATCAAAAATTGATTATGGAATGAGACAAGAGAAGAAGAAGAAAGCCGTATGAAAAACATTAGTCTCATCACCAGCAGTTCAAGTAGAGAGCATTTATAACAAGCCTGCACGCTTCATGGTTAGTATTGTTTCCTCTTCGTCAGGGAATTGAAAGAATAATCATTTAGGTCCTACACTATCATATACTTGGTACTTGTACACCTATTGCATTTTCATTGATGGATGCAACTTTCTGTGCCACAAAAAAATCATTTTAAAATGAATTGAAATCTGAATATTAATTCCCTCTTCGTATCTCTAACTATCCTAACCAATTGTTGGAATTCATACCTGTTTATAATGATTTATAAAACTATTTATACATTTATATGCCTAGAATCACATATAAATACTGAAACAAATTTAGATCTTTGAGTTTTGAATATACATGATTATTTTGAAGCGAAACAATGAATAGAAAGTTTTTAGAGTTTAGTCGTCACGTTTTTCCTTTTGTTTTTGTTTTGTATGTCAAACAGAAAATCAACAACACAACCTAAATATTATATTAACGTTCATGAAACCTAATCCTAATCACATTAGAATTATGGACTAAGCCCCTTAGTGTTAGTTACTCTAGCCTACATGCAATCACTATTGCATATTACATGCATATATAAGTTACATATATATTGTAACGCCCTCGGTCCTGCTGAGGACCAAACATGCATCCTATGGGCAGTTTTCTCGACTTAAACCAAGCTCTCGTTTAGCTCAGAGCAGTGTAGTGTATTTTAGACAGCTGAGTTTAGCTCCGTGTAGTGTAGTCGACTCGTTCCAGCTAGCTGACCAACTCGACCAGCTCAATCAGCTGAGGCGGTTAGGTTAGGTAGTGACAATAGTGGGCGCTATGGGTCCGGTGTGGTCCGATGGCGGTGGTCGAGTGGTGCGAGGTTTGGGCTAGGTTTGCTCGAGTGAGACTAAGGGGCGGTCTTAGCAAACATGGTTAATGGGATAAAGGTATGATGGGTCTACTAAGGGCGAAGGGGGTTCGTGTGCACTGGGCGAAGGGACACAATGCATGGGTGAAGGGTTGTAACTCTTGACCCGGAGGGTACTCTGGGTTGCAACTTTGACCCAAAAGGTTGTGTTGCTTGACCCAAGGGACGCGATGGTTGGGCGAATGGTCACGAGGCTACTTGCACCAGTTTGGCCCTAACCATTACATCCCATCGATCAACCATTGCATTCATTTGATCGCACCCCTTCTTCTATATATACCCATTGCCATTCTCCTCCTAAGGCATAAGTTTTCTTTTCCCAAATTACCTTAGAATCGAGAGAAAGAAAGAGAGAGACAAAGAGAGAGAGAGAGAGACAGAGAGAGAGAGAAAGAGAGATAGAGTGCGTTGACGTATGGTTAGGACCGAAGGTCTATGACTGGCCGGTTCATGGTCATAGCCTTTGGGATCGATTAGGATTGTTTTGTTAGATTGTTTGAGTGTTTCGTGATTGATTCACGAGGCATTGAGGCCACATGTATTACTTATTGTTTTGTGCATTCATGTAGATTACTCAAACCAGCTATATTAGCATATAGACCCTAAGTATGGTTGTGTGCTTGGTCGATGCTAATGGACCAATGGTTTGCATGTGATGTATGGCGATTGGTTAAGATAACTGACGGATGGGAGGAATTCGCCAAGGCAAAATCGATCCATATGATACTCAACCTCATATGGATCGATTGGGCCATGATGCTATCATTGTTTAAAAGACTTAGGATTATGTTCATGTTTTTTTTTTCTTTTCGATCAAGGAATTATGTTCATGTTAGGAATAAGGTTTTGGGACTAATCGTGTAGGCAGAATGATTCGCCTCATTAAGCAATGTTTTAGATTGGTTATGCCTCATTGAATGTGGCAGGTTGTAAGGATGGTCCGGGTTGATGCAAGACAAGCGACCAATGGGTGTGAGTGGTGTTCGGATCATTTAGGTCTAGTGTTTCATAGGATCAATATTATTATGCCTCATTAAGCAATGTTTTCGCCTCATTAAGCAATGTTTTAGATTGGTTATGCCTCATTGAATGTGGCAGGTTGTAAGGATGGTCCGGGTTGATGCAAGACAAGCGACCGATGGGTGTGAGTGGTGCTCAGATCATTTAGGTCTAGTGTTTCATAGGATCAATATTATTATACTAAAACTATAAAGTATCAAATCTATGATGATATATACAATGTGGTCATATAGTTTTCTTTGCTTCCGCATATTGATTTATTAGTTAAGGAATCCCTGGTTAGAACCTCACTTGAAAATTACACTTAAACAAGATAAAAACCATAAAAGTTGGGTGCCTATCGGTTCAGGTCGTGTGGGACCGGTTCTGACTATCATTCGGGTCGAGACTTACAAGTTGGTATCAGAGCATGCTTAGGTCCTAGGATAGTTAGTGTGAGGTTATTAGGAAACACCACTCTTTCAGCTGAAGGTCTTGCAGTAAAGGTAGGTTAACTCGTCATGGAGTTAACATTAGAAAGCTTAGACACTAACTTGTCTGTGAGTTAGTAGTAGGATGATTGTTTGGATTAACTCGTCCTTTGGTGAGTTTTCATAGGGAAATTGTATGGAATAACTCATCAGTAGGATGAGTTATCAGTAGTTTGAGGGACTCATTTACCCGCATGTGTTAAAAAGATGGGTAGTAAACCAAAGACATGAAAGTTCATAAAGGACAAAGAGAAGGTTGATGATGTCGAATCTATTGGAAGGTTTGACGATGGCACCAAGCATAATCATATTGCACTAACTGTGGTCCAGTAGGTTGACACGAGTCATGTGAATGTTGAGGGTTTGCTCGGGGGAAACATGGCAGTTGGCCTTTCGAGTGCCAACATGGAGGAGGTCAGTGTGGGGATTCGATCCTCGAACATGATGCTTCCACCTAGGGTTCCATTGGCAAATAAGTCAAATGATCTGACTGGTCGAGTGGGCCAGGTCATGACACCCATTGTCGATGCAGCAACGGAAGATTTTCGGGCCATGTTGGTCAAGGCGATGGGTGGTATAAAACTGTTGGGACATTGACTCAACTGGTCGTGTGCTATCGGCTGTACTTACGGGGTACCAATTGGTCAAACTTCCAGAAATGGTGATGAGGAATTGGTTGAGATCAACACATCTTAAGCCGGAGTTGGCCGCACTAGGGTGTCCTACCTTAACGTATTGGACCACATGATTCGAATAGGGACTAGAGTCTTCATGGATAGTGTCAATCCAATTGAGGCCGACCAATGGAGGAATCGTCTAGTTATGAACTATTTCCTCTACTAGGTGCCCAAAAGAATATAGGAAGGACATTGCCATGCACTTCCTAAATGGGGATGCACACAACTGGTGGAAAGTTATTGAAAAACATATTGGTGGCTGCGTAAGCACCTTTGACAAATTCGAGATCGACTTCAATTGGAAGTACTTCCCATCGGAGGCATGGGATCGATTGGAGGTACAATTTCTTTAGTTGACCCAGGGCAAGAGGTCCATTAGAGAATACAAATAGGAATTTAACTGCCTCCATCGTTATGTGGAAAACGAGATGGAGGCCATGGTCATCCAGGTGCGATACTTCATGTATGGCATCTGACCAGAGGTACAAACCCATCTGCAGACCGCACCTACGGATCAGTATCAGACTTGTTGAAAGAGGTGCGTTGGCCGAGTCTAGTTTAGAGAAAAATGCCACATTTAACCGAAACAAGCTTCAAAAAAAAAACAAGTATTATTCTTTTGGTCAATGTTAAGAAGTGGAAGAGGGAATAGTCGGGGCATGAGTCTGGTTTGTTAAGCATGAAGAGTGCAATACTTGTGGTAGGAGGTATAATTGGAAATGCTGGATGGATATAGGAGCATGCTTGAGGTGTGGTAGTAAGGACCACCAGGCGCATAATTGTAGCAAAATGGATTCTAGAGCATCAAAGGGAACAGTGAGGGGATTAGTACTTGTCACAAGTGTGGTATGCCCGGGACACATCGTTAGGGAGTGTCGCAGATAGCCTAATAGTGGGGCGGGTCAGTCGGGAAACCGCGGTGGTAATGAGAAGCAGCCTAGGACTAATAGGCCGATTGTGACTCCCCGCGTTTACGAGTTGACCACTGAGTCCTTGCTAAAGTCTGTTCAATACTGCATGAATCCCCCTTGCTTGTTTAGGTAAAAAACGTGAACCTTAGTGGAATATAAGAACCATAGATGTTGGTGGAGTAGTCACCCATGTCTTGTTTGATTCCGGGGATACACATTATTTTTTGAGTCCAAATATAGTTAGAGGTAGTTGCAGAAAGAACTGGATAATTGCATAGAGATGTGAATGATGTTGGCAGTCAGGCCATGCATTCACAAAGAATTGTCTGGGACATTCCAATTAGAATAGAGAATGTGGTCATGCTTGATGATGTAATCGTGATTCCACTCAAGAATCATGAGGTAATCTTGAGCATGGATTGGTTAGAGAGGTTTAAGGCCACATTAGAATGCCAACGGGGCATGATTAGGTTGGAAATGATATTGACTTTCTGCTTGGTTCACTAAGAGATCCGAGTCACTGATCTGTTGTTTCACCCTGGCGTTAGTGTCTTGGAAATATATCTTGACACATTAACATAAGTGTGCATAACTTTTTGGGAAGCTTATGCATAAATTATTAGAATTTTTCTGGTCAAAACTTCTCTTGTTCATAGTTATACAAGAAAATAAAGTACAAAAGTGCTCTTAGCAATTATCGTTGACATAATTGTTTTCAAATAAATAAATCTATTGGATAGTGAGTCTGTTTATTTAATTTATAAATTTGTCAAAAAGTGGTGCAAGTCTTTCTTAAAAACAACATATTTGTTTCTATGACAGCACTCATTGTTCAACTTGAATTGAAAACATATTTTCAGGAATACGTTGGCGAATAAAGTAGCAGATTTGTTATAAATCGTAGATTTATGTGTTAGACTTAATTTATTAAAACAGATTTACGTATCTGATTTAAATTTATAGCATGTTTTTTTATTTATAAAATGACAGATTTTAGGACAGAAATCTGGGTTTAACTAAACCAAACTTAATTTAATATCAAACTAAATCCGGTTTAATCTGGAATCCGGTTTATTTTTAGTGTAATTAAGACCATAATTAAATTTATTTTTTGTAATTGCCATTCTCTCTTTCATCCTTTTTACTTCCTTGTCAAGTTGTCCCATTTCATAGTGATTTAATCTTTGGTTGCAATATTCTTATTGCTTAGAAGAACATGCATCATATCATTCTCGTATGTAAAAATGAAAAATTGAAAGAAGGAATTGGTTATTTGAATTGGACAATGGTCAAGGTTGAATCACATTATTAGATTTCATTTAGCTTCGTGCAACATTCAGTTTACTCTTCCGTGTTTCATTACATTTACACTTTGGTCATTTGTCTTTGGTGCTACATTACATATTATTTTGTTTATTTTCAGAAGAAGTTGCAATGGAGCCCTTATAACTAATCTAGAAACCATACAAGTGAAAGAAACAATCCCTAATATACATCTGAGAACACACAAAAAGCATCCAAGTTACACATATTTTGGTTTTGCTCCACTTTTTTATGGCGTTGTACCAATCCCTTGGAAAAGACAGAGACTAATTTTATAAGTCATGCAGTAAAAATCTCAAGAAAAGCAAGCCAAAATGATCTCTGAGGAGACATGCGGGTTGTAGCGAGAGACAGTAAAATCCTTCAAAGTTGCATGAGACAGTGAACTTTCCTACCTTGATGCCATCCATATATTTTCTGGCTACTTCTTCTGTTTTCATTGAGTCAGAGAAAATACCTCTTTTTATTCAGTACTCAGTACTACTTAACACGTCCCTGCATCAGTAGTACTCGTATACAATTATTCAGACCAGATAAAGGCACCGCTTTGATCTCATAAATAACAACTAAAGATCAACAATAGTTTCATGTCTTCACACATCATTCTAGGGCAATTCTCTTAAATAATCATTTTTAAGTTTTTGTCACAAAAATAGTCCTCAAAGAATAAAATGATCAAAATAGACTCTTTTTTTTTTGAAATTTTGATTTTTTTTTTGATTTTTTTTTTGAAATTTGAAACATTAACCCCAAACCCACCCCTTAACTCTAAACCCTAAAGTGCAAATTAGTTAACCCTAGGGCTATAAATGAATATAAATGATTTTTTTAGCTTCTAAAAAAAACATTTTGGTCATTTTCTTCCTTAAAAACTATTTTTGTGACAAACAAACAAAAATGGGCTATCTAAGGGAATTTCTCCATCATTCTATTAGTTCTTTCCTAGCCCAAAATCTTGTAATAAAGAAGAAAATCAGATACTACAAGTTTGATAGAGTATACAATTATTTAGACCAGATAATGTTACAGCTTTGATCTCATAATAACAACTAAAGATCAACAATACTTTCATGTCTTACACATCTCCCAACTATAAAGTACAACTTTTACGTAGTCTGTCTCCAATTGATTGATTCATTTAAATCAATGAATCTAAACAAAGATATACACAAAGCCTCCTGAATATTGTGTTTTCCTTCCTCAAACCAGGTGTATCAGTGTCAGGAGAAAAAACAAGAGTTACATGAATGTCATCAGCAATAACTTTTGTTGGAGTGACTTGCCTGAGATGTGACGAGAGCAATGGAACAAGGTCCACGACCTTGACTTGCTGTCATGGCGGGCAAAGCAACCTTAACCACTTTGAAAGCTCCGTTGCTGTAAACACACATTGATTCAAAAAAACACAGTGACCGGACCTGACTCGTCTATGGCCTTCGAAACGGCGTCGAGATGGGATTCTGCACCATCAAAGGAGAAGAAGACTCAGACAAGGTTTTCTTTAGATTTATAATATAAAAATGTATTTAATAATAAACTGTAATAGCAAACTTGTGTTTAAAAAGTTAAAGACCGGGGTTTTCGTAATTTTGCAAGTATTATGTTTTAATCTAGTAATTACAAAATGATATGAGTTATTCTAATAATTAGATGAATGATTAGAGTTAGAAATTCTAAGTAATTTCTCTATTTTTTTATTTTTTTTTATAAATATGAGTCAAATAAGATTAAAAAGAGTCAAATTATAAGTAAATTTAGAAAATAACGCTGAAAGTGAAGATAATATCCATAAGCAACAATTAAGACTCATAAACATTCATTTGGATCATATGGGAAGACTTTGACTCCGTGAATATAAAATGATCAATTTGGTAGACTTTGCTTCGTCATATCTTATGGAACACTTTGTTTCCTTGAATTATAAAATGATAAGTATGATAGACTATGTTTCCTCGGATCATATGGTAGGCACTGCCTCTGATATTATTTATTTATTTTTCTTTTAAATTTGTGCACTGAAATTATACTTTAACTTTCTGCTCGTAAATTATGCATTAAATTTTGATTTTATTATATTTTTATATTACTATTATATGAATAGAGTTATAGTGTAGAATTTGACAAAGTTCAAAATAATTGTCACTGATATTATTGAGAAAAAATTATATGACATATCCTATCAGTGTAAAAATGCATCTAAGAAGAATTGGCTTTTAAAAATCATTAATAAATTGAAAACTATGCCGGGTGAGAAAAAAGAAAAAAAGATATTTTTACGACACTACATACTTGATAGTTTAAGAGATAATTATCTTACACAAAAGCTCATGCAAATCTTTTGACAATCTTTAAAGACGAGGTTTGATCACTAGACATATGTGATCTTATACCGAAATCCAAACACTAGTTCATTCATCTCTAGTTCCAAGATTACAAAAGTATTAGTGAATATAATTCTGTGATATTCAGAATTACATCAAAGATGATGTTACGTGGAGAGAAAATAAGTGACTTTGGTATGATAGGGAAAAATCTCTTCATGTTCTTGTGACAACCCGTCCTACGGACCCCGTCTCATAGCCCTGCAGGGCATCAACCTTGACGCCTCACATGTGAGTCCTAACTGGCTCGCCCATGTAGGTTATTGGTGCGCTTGGCGTTCCTCAAACCCAAGACCTCACCCTTTAAAGGTCAATTGGTGACAGCTTGTCATGTGGGAGGATTGTTAAAGGGTGAGGTCTTGGGTTTGAGGAACGCCAAGCGCACCAATAACCTACATGGGGGGAGTCAGTGAGGGTTCACATGTGAGGGGTTAGGGTCGATGCCTTGGAGGGCTGTGAGCCGGAGTCCGCGGGATGGGTTGTCACAGTTTTATCCTGAAAGTGTAGTCATTCAGCAATAGTACCCGACGAATTGATATATACGATACTTGGAGTTGATGCAAGTGTTCTTTGCAACAGAGCAAAATAATTAACATGTGATTTTGAACCACCATCATGCTTGTCTTAAATATATTCCCGAAGTAAATGTTGTGTGATCTAGTTATAATAATTGGGAAAGATGAGGACATGGATGCGGTAAAAATCGCCTATCAAGGTTGTGGAAGAGGACAATAACGAAGATTGTTGCTTATGATGAAAGAACTAATGAGAATTTCAACGAAAATGAAAATGGTCCAGATATTAGAAAGCAATCTTGATGTTTGCTACAGTGTAACATGAAAGGACATTGGACATGTATTTGTCGTACGAGAAAGCATTTATCAAAAATCAAAAAAGGAAAACTAGAAAAAAGTGAAACAAATTTCATCTCTAATGAAGTAAACAATTTATGGCTTATGATACTCAATTTGACATTTTAGGTTTTTCTGGTTGATCCATAGAGTATCAATGGATAATAAAACTGATGTCATATAATGGTATCTTTATGAAAAAGACAACAATTTTTGTCTTATATTATGTTATATACACATCTCTTCTTGTTCTAAAATAAATGTTATATTTAATATTTACACTAATGCATATTTTGTGAGTATTTAAATTGAGAAAGGAGATAATATATGGTGATATATATGAGCTAAGTTGTGGAAACCGAAATTCGCATTGTCAAATTTGTTAGCGGAGGAAAATAAAAATTCTTGATTTTTCCTGAGGATCCGGATTCTCTGCGAGGACCAACGACAAATGATCAAATAAACGTGGAAAATACAGAAAACAATAAAATTAATTTAGAAAAAGATAGATCTTTATTTCGAACCTGCGTAAGAGTGTAGCGAGGTTACAATATGTTATAAGAGCTACGGCCGCAAAAGCTGCCAATGAGTTCTCTAATTCTAGCCACCTAAACCCTAGACCTAGTTTGAGTCAAAGCTCGATAACAAAACACGAAAATATGCGAAATTTTTTTTTATTGATTTCAAACTAGACCTTATGAAAGGCTGCCTACGTACCATTTTTGAGGATCAAGCCGAACGTAGTTCAGTTTTCAGAGTTTGAACAAGAAATCGAACTGCCTGTGGGAGTTTGTCTAGTAATCAAGTGCAAGACAAAGAAAACCAAGCAAGTCGAGAATAATGCCTAAGGATGTGCAAGAGTTCTAAGAGTCGTGAAAATCGTCCTCCTTCTTCTCTGCTTCGGATGTGCCTATATATGCTTCCAATGTCGGCCATCTTTACTTATTTCTTCGAGATTCGAATTTTTCTTTTTGCAAAGATCTTGCCTTATCTTCTCAAAATTCATGTTTATCTTGAAAACTTCACATTTATCCTCTTCTTTCATTCTTCATTAACTAAATCGAGTTAAACCATCATTTAGTTTATGCATGTTCTCATTTTAAACCATAACTTCACATAGATGGTCCTCAAGGTTTCTCTCTGGCGCCAAAAAGTTGGTTCTTCTCAACGCAGTATTGGCTTCAATGCCTACATATAGTGTGTCATGTTTTAAACTCCCCTTATCACTTTGTAAACATATCTAATATGTGTTAACACGCTTCTGGTGGGACTGCTCACCAGAGATCAGAAAGATCAACTGGGTTTCCTGGCATCATATGACTAGACCAAAAAACTCAGGTGGTTTGGGTTTTAGAGAAATAGAGCAATTCAATGAAGCAATGTGAGCGAAACTGTCTTAGCATATCTTCAAGAACCATGAGTCTTTTTTTGCAAAACCCTTTTGGGAAAGTATTGTCTCCACAACTCTTTCCTCAAAGTTCCTTCACATGTGCCTCATCACATGGCTGGCGTGGAGTGATGATTGGTCGAGATCTCCTGTTAAAAAGCTTGGGATGGACGATTGGCACTGGAGCTTCAGTTAGAGTCTGAACAGACCTGTGGTTGTCAACATCTGAACCACTTTTACCCTTTGGTTCTCCATATCTGGAAAGCTCAACACTTATGATTAGTGACCTCTTACACCCGAAAATGGTTGAGTGGGATATTGAAGCTATCCAAATCTATCTACCTCAATATAAGGACTGTATTCGCAAAGAAATCCCAAGCTCCGGTAACATGCCAGACGAGCTAGTATGGCTCCCATATATCTCAGTCTCGTACTCTACAAAGTCAGGATATGCTATTGCAAAACTTTTCACTAGCTCATGTGAGGATGATGCCTTTGATTAGAAGAAATGTATTTGGAAAGTCGATACCTCCCCTAAGCTTAAACATTTTCTCTGGAAGACTATGAACAGAGCTCTACCGGTGGGGGAAGCTCTCTTGAAAAGAGGTATGCAAGTAGATACTACTTGTAAGCACTGTGGAAGTATTGAGACAGAGATTCATGTTATATTTCAATGTCCTTTTGCGGTACAAGTCTGGAATCTTATACCAAGCTTGTTCAACGCAGTGGCCTCCTCTGCCTCCTCGGTTTCACAGCTCCTGTCCAAATGCCGAAATATAGTATCTCTACCACCATTGGGTTTAGGATCCACCCCTCTATATCTGTGGGTCCTTTGGACATACTGGATAAATCGCAACAAAGTGGTTTATGAGAACAAGATGTTCACAGAAGAAGACACGACATTAAAAGCTATTCAAGATGCTTGATAATGGAAAGCAGCTCATGTGTTCGGACAAAAACCCTCATTACCACATCATGTGGTTCCTTTTTATCCATCTTCCATTCACAACCCCCCCCCCCCCCCCCCCCCCCCCCCCCCCCCCCCCCCCCCCCCCCNCACTTCATCCAGGTAATAAGGTATGGTTTGTTTTCTTTGATGCAGCATGAGATGTTAATACAGGAAAATGTGGGATTGGGTAGATTGCTTGTGATCCTTCAGGTGTCCTTATGGACAAACTTTGTTCATACCGTTGTCATGTTTCTTCAGCTCTTGTAGCTGAAGCTCTAGCGGTAAAAGCTGCACTCGCTTATGCAGTCTCCTCAGGAATCAATATAGTTCGTATCTGGCTCTAAATCACTCATCTCTCTCTCTCCTCAACTCTCAGGGACAAGATGTGTCTCTCAAAGTGTTCCTTTTTGACATCTGAATGTTGTCTCAGTCTTTTCACTCTATCTCTATTGTGTTTATCTCTCCTGTGAACAACACTCTGATTCTGTGGCAAAATCAGCCTTATTGTGTCTGTTAAACTCTCATCTGTTGGATAAGTAACTCTCTCTTTTATCTAATGAATGGTTTGCTAAAAAAAAAAGATTGTCGTCTGCATAGACAGATAAATAGATATATTAATGCTTCGTGTCAGGCATGCTATGTGTATGTATATATTTCTATAATCATTTTTTGTTTCATTTGTGTGCTTATATTCAAATTTTTTATAGAAGCTCTCTTTTGTAATGGTACATGTGGAATGAGGCTGGCTAGATACAGACAGAATAGGCTCGATTGAAATAGCACATGGATACTCAACGAATATCTCATATCAAAAGAAGTGGATTACAAAAGAACCACTTTTATATACTTTCTTTTTATATTTCTTAACCTTTATACACACTTTATTATCCTCATCTCACTTAGCATATGACATGCACTTCTAGACACGGATCGAATAATAATATATTTTTAGTATTTGTTATTTGTTTCATATTTCATGGATATTTGATTTTTGATTTGATTTTTGATTTGATTTGTTTCGGAAAAATATAGATATCCAATTTTACGGATATTCGAAAAATTTATAGATATTTGCAAATATTCAAGGATATTTATGGATACCTTATTCATTTTGTTCAATACAAGTAAATTTTAAAAAAATATTATACATATTTGTTATTAAAAATATTTTTTTACATAATATAAAAGATAAAAGTAAAAACTAATGAAAATGTTTATTTTATAAAAAAATTAAATCAATATTTCTTAGAAAACAAATGTTTTTAAAAACACTGTATCTTTCTATGAAGATTTTATATTATTTTCTCAACATAATATTTTATAAGTATTTTTATAAATAAAGTTAATAAAATTATATTTTAAAATAATAATTATATACGATTATACATTTAAAACTCTATAGTTAATTATATATATATATGTATAAAAGTCGGAGCGCATCGGATATCCGTCTCTAGTTTTTTTTTTAATTTGTGATTTGCTTCGTTTTTAACGGATGTTGATTTTTAATATTTTTTTCTTCGAAGACTTACGGATATCAAATTTTTTTAGATCGAATCGAAACGAATAATGAATCAAATCAAATTTAACGGATAAAATGCTCAGTCCTAATTATATACTAATACCATCGTCTCCTTTGCAATACTTTTTTCAAAGAAATTTTACATAGACTAACAAACCAATATGTATACTCGAAGCATGATAATATATATTGTATACAGATGAATTGCCATGAGTGTACGGAGCACAGATTAGATTCTATACATTTTCACAGTTTCAGAATAATGTAATAAAATAAAAGAGAAGTTTGCATTATATGGGTGTGAATCTATAAATGGGATGTTTCCTCCTCAGTGAACACTAAATTCTTTTAAGAGAAAAAATCAGAAGGGGACCATTTGCATGCTGCATATCCTATAACAATACATAGACTCAGTCCCACTTGCAAATTCACTAGCCCCACTATGACCCACCAAGCGTCTCCGTTTTAGCAAACTCCATTTTCTACATACGTACAAGTTACAAAAACACCAATATGTATAATGTATCCATGGTCCTCTAGCTAGCTACAGCTCTTAGGGTACGCATACCGGAGCCATCATCATCAATTTATCATCGACATCGATATGTCATGATGATCTTCATCACAGTATGTAGCAGTGGCAGTAATGTGGGTGATACGTTGGTATAAAGCTGGAAAGCAACATTTGGATCCACTCTCTGTTGGTTCAAGCATGCTGCTTTTTTAACTTTTCCCATGTAATCTCTCAACATATATATATAAATAAATTTATCAAAATTTACAACATATTTGTAATTGCATATATACATGAACCCGACTTTTTACCAAAAAAGAAAAGAAAAGATGAAACCGACGAAAAGCTGTACTAGAATATTTTTGTAATGATTAAATAAGAATATCATATTTTAATTTGTGATGGCTAGCTACTAAATAACACAATAATTATATATTTATTTGTTTTACATTTAAGTTTTTTTTTTAATATAAATTTGCGATCAGTACAAATTCACAAAGTTGTTAGCAATCATCAGTGATAAAATTTATATTTTGCCATCTTCTACACTACTACATAATATTTGTATAGCAAATTCTGTTATATATTTTGAACACTGAAAATTTCATGGATTTTTAGAATTAATCATGTTAATTACGACTTAAACAACTATTGAATACCGAATATAATCTAAAATTGATGAAAATTTAAAATTTATATTTAAACTTGCTTCTACAACTCAAAATACTACTTTCACTAATAAATCATTTAAATGAAAATAGATTCTACTAAGATTGAGAAATTTAAACCCGAGCAAAGATATAAACTCTCACAAATCATATTTAGTGATATAACATTTATATTGGGGGTAATTGGTTGCGATGTAGCAAGGGACTTTAGTTTTAGTTTCTAACTACAACCATAAAAGTTATCAATTATGATTTATCTAAGTTTTAAAGCTAAAATCAAAATAAAAAATGGTTGTAATTATCAATCTTATTTTATAAAGCATTATTTTGTAAGCTGTAGAAAAAAATATGGTTGTAAGAATATCGTTCCATTTTCTTATTTTTCATTTAATTCTTACAGTTACATTAGATACAACTACATTAAAAATTTTACTGACAAATTCTATAGTAAATCTATTAATAATAGCAGTCACAATTAATGACAAATGTTGTGTTACTTCATCGTAAAGCTGTATTAACTAAAAAGGAATTGTCAAATTATATATATATATATATATATCTTTTTAACATCATCCCTAAAATATATTTATTTGAAGAGTTATGTCTTTTAATTAGTTTAAAAAGTAGTTACAATATCTCAAAAGGTGTTTCTAAAACTTTAAGAAATATGTCTATTCATTTGGTTGTAAATACATATTCACATAATAGATATTTATATCCTAAACTGCAATGTTAATAGTATGTTGTAAAATATGTAAATATATATATCTTATCATCATAAGCATGTATCATTTCGTGCTAAAAATGTAAAATGATTTTTAAGAAATTGTTTTTTATCATTCTAGGATGTTTTTTCTATTTTAAATAAGAATCACAAAAATATCAAAGGATGTGTTTTTCATTTTAAAACTGTTTAGACATTTAACATGTAAAAAATATGCCTTTTTATCTTAAACATATGCATTAGTTTTTAAGAAATTTTAAAAATGTATAAGGAAGTGTCTTTTCATAAAGATGTATCTTTTCATGTTAAAAATTAATTAAATTTTATGTATTTTTTTATCGTAAAATTTATAGGTTTTAAAATATTTCTTTTTTTTTGTTATCTAAAGATGTGTTTTTATTTTATTTTAAAACTGCATGGATTTTTAAAAATTCTAAAAATGTTTTTTTTAATCATTCTAGGAAGTTTTTTTTCAATTTAAATAAGAATCCAAAAAATATCAAAGGATGTGTATTTCATTTTAAAAATTGTTTACACATTTAACATATGAAAGAATATGTCTTTTATTCTTAAACATTGCATTAGTTTTTAAGAAATTTTTAAAATGTATAAGAAAGTGTCTTTTCATAAAGATGTATCTTTTTATGTTAACAATTAATTGCATTTTATGTATCTTTTTATCATAAAACTTTATAGGTTTTAAAATTTTCTTTTTTGTTGTCTAAAGATGTGTTTTTATTTTATTTTAAAACTGCATATATTTTAAAGGATTCTCAAAATGTCTAGGATATATATTTTTATCCTAAAATCTATTAATAATATGAATCTAATAAATTTGAAAGGTTATGTATTTTCATCATAAAAACTTTATTAGTTTAAAAAAAATGTGTAGGGTGCATCATTTCTTTACAATGATGTGCCTTTGATATGAAAAATGCATTTTCTTATAATGAAATGTTTTTCATCCTAAAAATTAAATTATTTATAATAGATTGTAAGAATGTGTAATTATATATATATATATATATTATCATCATAAAAATGCATCTTTTCATGCAAAAAGGTAAAATGGTTTTAAAAGATAATGAAAATGTGTAAAGACGTTTCTTATCATTTTAGGATGTGTTTTATTATTAATAGGAATCCCAATAAATGTTAAAGATTGTGTTTTTCCATCTTAAAAATCTCATTAGTTTTTTTTAAAATGTCTAGGGGTAAACTTTTTTTATATTGATGTGTCTTTTTCATAAAATAAAATTTTCATAATGAAATATTTTTCCATCCTAAAAAATGCTATGAATTATAATATGTTGTAAGAATGTTCAAATATGTTTTTATCATCATAAAAATGTATATTTTATGCTAAAAAGTGAAATAATTTTAAAAAAATGAAAATATGTTTCTTATCAATAAGAATGTGTTTTTTATTTTACAGAAATCTCAATAAATGTTAAAGATTATGTCTTTTCATCTTAATCATTTCATTAGTTTAAAAATGTCTAGGGATGCATATTTTTTATAATGATGTGTCTTTTCATTTTTAAAAATGTATCTTCTCATAATAAAATGTTTTTTCATCCTAAAGATACAATGCTTTATAATAGATTGTAAAAATATGTAAATATATTTCTTATCATCATAAGAAATTATGTCCACGCTAAAAATGAAATGGCTTTCAAGAAATTTTGAAAATGTATAAAGATGTTTCTTATTATTCTAAGAATGTTTAATTTTAATTTTAATTAAGAATCCAAAACTGTCAAAAGATATATCTTTTCATTTTAAAACTGTTTAGACATTTTTAACAGGTGTAAATTGTGTTTTTTAATCTTAACTATTGCATTAGTTTTTAAGAGGTTTTTAAAGTGTATAAGGATGTGTTTTTTTCATAAAAAAATTATCTTTTCTGTCTAAAATTTCCACTTATTCTTAAGAGATTGTTGAAAAAATTAAAATGTATCTTTTATCATAACATTTTACGGGTTTCTTAAAAAAAAAAATTATCTGAAGATGTTTTTTTCCTTTTAAAATTTGCATATACTTTTACAGGATTCTAAAAATAATTAGGATATATATTTTTATCCTAAAATTTTCATACAATTTTAATGTGTTCATTTTGATATATATTTTATATAAATTTTTAGTGAACATTAAAATTTTCTAAAAATATTCAAGTAATTTGATTTTGGATAATTTTATTATTTTATTATTTTATAATATTATATATTTATAAACTATTGCAACTATTTTTGATAGTTTTCTTTGATGAAGAACTATTACAACTATTATAAGCTCTTGCCACTATTAGTAATGATAGACTTTGGTGATAAATTATTGCAACTTTTGGTTGTTAACTATTGCAATTTTTTGTGCCCTTTATTTTACAAAACTGCATTTATGATCATGCATGTTCCATCAACTCATGTTATATGTTATATATATTTACACACTTTGATTATTTAGAAAGTTTGGGATGTGTGTTTTGGATTGCAAAAAATGGTCAAGAGATCTATCTTTTTACCCCAAACACTAAAAAAAAAAAGTTTTAAAATGTGTAAAGATATATATTTTCATAATTGTGTGTATTTTTTCCTATACTGCAATAACTTATAATGGGCTGTACAATATGTAAGAATGCATATTTTCATTCTTAAAATTTCATAGATTTTTAATAGGTTGTTAATATTTGTATAATATATATATTTCACCCTAGCAACTATGTAGCTTATTGAGGAATTGTCTTCTCGTTTATTTTTCATATCTATTTTATATACATTTTGAAAAATCTTTAATATTTAGGTAATTTGGTTGGTTGAGTGATTTAATTATTATTTATAATACTGTATATCTATGAAGTTAAATATATGATTTAAAATTTAAATTATACTTTATGTTTATACTATTAATTTGTTTATTTTTGTATTCTGATTTGGTTTTGTTTATTCTTGTTTACGATAAAATATTAAAGCTATTTAGACAATATTATTTATTAGTAGATAAATATTTAATCGGAGAACAAATACTTTTATGTATACACATTTTCATTTATTTATGAGTTTTACATATGTATTATTTATTTATTGAATTTCTTATTACACTTAAATAGAGAAAGACTATTGGAAATTTAAGTGAATCTAGGTAGCCATTTAAGTGAATTTATGTAAACCATTAGGTGAACAATTGCAAATGTCTAGATGAAAAGTTGCAACTGATTAAAGAAACATCTCAACTTTTGGTGATGAATCATTGTAATATTTGATGATGAACCATTGCAATATGTGGTAATGAACCATTGTAATTTTTGGTGATTGTAGCATTTGGTGATGAAACATTACAATTTTTTTGTATTAACTATTGCATCAATTAGCTAATCCTTACAATATTTGATTGTCAATCATTGTAACGCTTAGTCTCCTATATAAAGAGTTGTAGGAAATGACAAACCAAAAAATTACAACAATCAAAAATATACTAGAAAAGAGAGAGAGATATTATTCCAAGATCATTAAATTATTTGGAGAAATGCATATAAATATGGAAAATTATATTAGTTTTCAATAGGTAGTCAAAATATGTAAAGAAATGTGTTTTTATTATTAAAATTGCATATATTCTTAAGAAATTATCTTTTCATACCTAATTGTTTTTAAAGAATCTAAAAATTATCTAAAACTATTCTGGTGATTCTATTTATTATGTTATTTAATTTTATATATTTACAAAATTAAATATATTAATAATTATATTTTTGAGGTCTCATACTATTTCTCTTTGATCGGTTAAAACTAAATTTTCAATTAAGTATAAAATAATTGATGTAAACAACTTTTTATCGTATTAGAATTACTTGTTATCTAGTGGTAATCGAAATAAATAAGAAAAAGATGTTTGTATATCTTCAAAAAATGACTCTTACCATTAGATACAGAAACATTGAAGTAGTTTCAGATTTTGATCATTATATGTCTATTAAGCCGAATATACATGAAAAATATAATCTTCTATTTCTCTCCATATATTAGTAATAATAAAATATTAAAAATGTCTAAGAGTGTTTTTTTCATATTCAAAATTGTATAAGTTTTAATGGATATAATTTTTGTTATTTGCTTATTTTATTTATTATACCAATTAATATTTTCAAAAATTAAGTTTAGTGAAAACTAGGATTAACACTACCATTCCAACACAACTCTATGTTTTGAAATATAACTATTAATAATATGATTTCAAAAAATTGTATCTTTTATCCGTATTTTCACATTGTTTTAAGAGGGTGTCAAAATGTTTGAAAATGTATCTTTCTATAATGGTATGTATAAATGCAATAACGAAAGTTACATGCTTTCTTCCATTCGACATGTTGATCTCTGAGAAGGATTCTCGCTGGATCTGTAAGCGACTTGGATTTGACTAGAACTCTTGTGATTAGATTAGACTTGTACTCAGGATTGCATGATTCTTGGTTGATTTGAAGCAATGTCGCTGTTTTCAGTGTGCAATATAGATTGTTTTTGGAAGAAAATAAAACTGTTGGGATATTCATCTTTGGTTCATCTTGTAAATAAGGAAGGTCTTTTCTTCCTCGAGACGCCAAAGAGTTTGCAAAGAAAGAAGGTATTTTCTTCCTCGACATCATTGGCGGCACCGGAGCTCAATGTATTTGTCAAAACATCTTGTCTCAATGAAGCTTCGTTGGTCGAATCTATTGGCTGTGAAAGTGATTCGGGATGAATCAATGGAAAAGGAACAGAAGAAAGGTCCCGAAAGAGAAATATGGAAGATGATTGATTCAGTTGTATGTATATAATTTAAAAGGAATATTATCTATACATAATTATAATTTGGGAGAGTGGTTAGTGTGCTTGCTCAACTGAAAGTCTCTGCTCGGATTCATTTAATCTCAAACGTAAAGCAACGTCATTTTGCCTTTTTGGCATTGAGTAGTTGTTCGGATCGTATTTAACACGATTAAAATTGTTTGGGTTAAAATAATTTTTTTTTTTAATTTTCAGGGAAATTTAGACTTTGGACTTTAATTTCTCATTGGTCCGAGTAAGCCTTTGCTAATACCATTTCTGCCTTAAAGCACTTCTCACCTTATTTCCATTTGGTTTTAAAAAGGTTCCTTTTAAAATTTGAAAGATTGCATGCAAGCGCGCAACATGACGTAATAAAAGTTCAAGAATATTTCTTAAATACTTTGTGGTATTTTTTAAAACAAATGTGGTAGTTTGAGAAATTAGGCGACGAATGAACCTTGCTGCATAAATAATTATTAGAAACCATAAACCTGTAGAGTAGTTTTTATAAATAACATTTGCGTCTGTAACTAATATGAAGTCGTTGCAAATGGGTAATTGATGCAAATCTGTTGGATCTGAGATAATATATTTGTAGAACGTTTCTGATATTATAATTTCTTTTTTTTTAAAACAAAAGTTACAACGGTAGAATCGTAGTAACTTAATTATTGATCTTTTAAAAAAAAATTGCTCAACCAAACGATCGATTAGGTGCAATATTGGAACAACGTTGATGGAGATTATAGACGATTCTTGATTTAAGATGGAATACTGAGATCATCACAATCAAACGATTCTTTATTTAGCATCTACTATCGCATTTTGCGAACAAAAAAAAAACAATGCGTTTTTTAAATATAATCCCATTAATTAATATTCGATAGCTAATCCAAACTAAACGATAAGTTCGATCTCGCATATGTGTATATATCATCAAGTACTTCTAAATTTGCATATATATATATACTTCAAAGCCGTTGCATCACTGCATCAGCATCCCTATGAGTCATGTCAAAGTAGATGTGACAAAATTCAGTATATGCCCGATCTTTGAATATATCAAACAAGATGAGGAATATATGTTCTATTATTCTGAAAGAAAAATAAACAACTGAAACAAAAGCAAACCCACTGCTGATTTTCTCTCTTGGTTGGAACTAGAAATGGTGTTTAATTTATGAAAAAAAATTAAGGATTGAAATTTCCAGCAGGCCGTGACACATAATAAACCGGAGAGTTTACTTCACTAGCAGTAAAGCTGATTTGAGTAGATTTACATATTCTTTCTTTTGCAATTAGTGTTGTTGACTTATTCATACCAAACTAAAAGGACCAATGGAAAAGAAAACTTCTATACCAAACAGAGATTTTTTTCCTTTTTATATCTCTCTACCAAATACAACAAGTCGTTATCAGAGATTGTACATATCAATAATTTTCAATAGCTTGCAATATCGCGTAGCTGTCACAGACCCAACAGCTTGCCCAGATCCTATCAAATTTTGGGCAATTTTTGCATAGAAATGGTATCATCCCATTGTTAGTGATAAGGAATCTTTTTTAGGAAAGTTGTTTTATTATTCAATTCACTTCATATATATATATATACTTAAATAAATAACTAAATAACATCAGTTTAACATACTTTATTTATTACATCATCTGTACAACATAATTTCTAAGCAAAACAATAAGTTGCTGTAATATTTATAGCTATATATTACTTTCTTACCAGAGTTATTGGCATAGTAGTAGATTACAAGAACAAATTGTTGTAACACATGTGCAGCAGTCGGTAACTTAGTATGTATACTGTATGTACATTATATTTTGTTTACTGTTCAGAAAATAAAATATTTATGTAACAAAGACTGGCACTTCAGTCAATAAATATAGATACATTAATATCGAAATGCCCTTAAAATAGATCATTTGAATATCCCACATGATCTTAGCACAATTAGGTCACACATGGGTTATATATAATTACATTTTTTTGTCAAAGTTATAATTACATTCAAACACCATGGTTTTGATTATTATTTTTCAAAAGAAATACTTTAGCTTATAAAATATCTTCTTTTAAAAATAATAATAAAAAAAAATCAAAAGAGCGTTAAATCAACTGCAATTATGATATTTCGTGGTAATTTGAAAACAGAACATCAAAACTGGTATTTCTCAAAATTAGAAAATGGGGAACTTTCCCTTAAAATATATTTAAGTATACAATGACATTATAAGGAACAAAGTTTACAATGAAATATATATATAATCGTTTTATTTGTATGCGAGAGAGTTATAAAGTAGCAACCATGCACGATAAACTTATAGAAGCCAACATATTATATAGCCTAAGAGTTTCCGTAGGTTATACTTTATGCATGTGTTAACTTCACTTTTTCAAGGCTTAGGTCTTAATTAAAGCCACTGTTCTTAATTATATAATCTGTTGAAGATGAATCATAAAAGATGCATGTATGTCCCGACGCTGGAATATTTTTAATAGAAAAACTATATATGTAAAACCTCATCATGAGTCAAATAAAGTTTATAATCAATCGAGTATGCCAAGAAGAAGCAAACTGTTTTCTTTTTCCCTCCGACATTGAAAATTTAGTCCGTAGTTCTGAACATGTTACTAGATGCTTGATAAAAGTTTTTTTTTAAAGTAATATATTTCGAACTCACAATGTTCAAACTATTTAAAAGTATGAACGGATTGATTTATAGACATTCAGGCGGTACAAACAGTCCAGACTTCTCATAAGCATATGCTTGTAAAATTTTAGTTTACTGCTGATAAATCGGGTAAGCATTTGAGAACATATCTGATTTGATAGTAGTTGTATAATAACATTTTTAAACAATCAAATATGGATTAGTCAGTCAAATTGATAGAAACTTCATGGAACATCCGATTAACGAACATCTTCTAGAATATTAACTTCAATAAATAATAGAAAATGATCAATTATAATACTATTATATTACTTATTGGAATTATCGGTTAAATAAATAAACAAACTTTTAAAATTAGAAATGAAAGAGAAAATAAAGAAGAAAGAAAAGGGTCCCCATCAAAAATGTAGAAGTAATTAATAAGTTTCAGAAGGAAGCAAACACAAAACTAATTTGTCAATTGTGTCTGTAAGAAAGAAGTTGATGAGGATCGGCGTGACATTATTCAATCTTATTCACGGTTCTACTTTGGACCACTTTTCTTTAACGCCTTTTGTTTGTCACTCGTTTCCATTTTCGACCCACATACTTTCGCTTAATTGTAATAGCGACCCCTCTAGAACATATTTATCTCTTTCCACCTCCTTCATCACCTCCTCTCTCTTCTATATAAAGAACCGTCTTGTTCTTCATTGATGAGGCCACTTACACAAGAAAACCCTAGCTACAGATATTCGATCTTCCAGCTTTTTCCCTCTCTCTCTCTCTCTCTCTCTCTCTCTCTCTCTCTCTCTCTCTCTCTCTCTCTCTCTCTCTCTCTCTCTCTCTCTCTCTCTCTCTCTCTCTCTCTCTCTCTCTCTCTCTCTCTCTTTCTTGATCTGATATGGTGAAGTGTATGGCGCACAGGCATCTGATGAAGCTGCCAGCATGATCTAATTATCTTTCTTTCTCCGTTAACAACGGAAAAGAGATGAGTGTCGATTAGATCATGTTCGCAGTTTCACCTGTTGACTGTCGCACCCTTAAACCCTAATTTTTTTATTTTTTTATCCTATCTAAAATTTCACAGTAGGTTTTCTCTTCTTCAGTGTTAGATTTTCAAAAGACCTGTGTTTCTATTATTTTTTTGTGAGCTTAATTATCTTCTTTTCGGTGGCTATATTTCTGTTCATCTGAATTTTTTTTTACTACTCCTATAGTTACGTGTGTGTTTGTATTTGTGCATATGGGTTCGATGTTTTTATTATATGGCTGTAGTGTTAATACATGATTTTAAGTTCTAATTCTTCCACCTCATAACAAATCGGGATGAAAATACCTATTTACTTTTTTGGGGATCTCCAGAGAGACTTCCAACTTCTTCTTTTCACTATGTTGTTCTAAGAAAAGACTTTCTGGTTTATTTATTTTGTTATAGTAGTTTAGGGTTTCTGGGAAGTTGACACTTTATATCTCTTCTGGAATTTATATATATAAGTAAAGATGTGGGAACTTAGTCGCTTCCTGCAACTCAAACTAGTTTTGGATTCTAAGTAGAGAATTGTTAAAAATATCATAAGTGAAGTACTATTTTTTCAAAAATATCTTAAATTAAAAATTTACTAATATTTGGGTTTAGTAGTGATTATTATTTATGTTTTGGTATTAAGGGGTTGAGGTTGGATTTATAAATGTTTAAAAATTTACTTTAGTGTATTTTTGTCACAAAATTAAAATATTTATGAAAATAGTTATTCAGGTAAATTTGTAATGTGGTATCAAACTTGTGATATAATTAAAATTTTCTTCCTAAGTTCTAGATTTAAAACAACAACAGACTGATCAATGAACTGTCATCGGCTTATTCTATAGCAAAAATGGTGTCTAACCTATAAATTACTGTTGAGCAAACCTAAGCTTATGCTTTAGAGGTCTTTTAGCTTTGGCCTCAGAAAAATGAATATGTTATATGGGATTTGAATGCTTTCATGGATCCAAGATTGGTGTTTATTTATCCGGAACACATGGTGAGTAAATGAGAGAAACTAAAGAGCGGTTCAGATTAAACTTCAAAGGAAACATTGGACTATAAATTCTACACTAAAGAAACGTATGTCAATTTACTGTTTCATTGCTGGAAATGGGTGGCAAATGGTCCCCTCCCATGTATTAAACATACCCATAATACTAGTTAATATTTGTCTCAAGTTTTGAATGACTACATTTCAGTTGTAAATCAAGATTGTTCTGTATATTATATGCTTTATATTGAATGATCGAAACAATTTCTTGGCCACATGCTTTGAAAAAATATATTGAGTATAATAAGTGTAAGAATCATAAGACATCATATCCATCATCCATAGTCATCATATATAGGTACATCTATTATAGGGATGATATGATTCAGTTCATGGGTTTCGAAAGTTTGGCTTTTCTATTTGTATGGGAAAACTCCACCGAATGCACATCTTTTTTCTTTTCTTTTTTTGTCTAATTTATAAATGAGATTTCAAGTTGCTTTCGTCTCTTTCAGACTTTCCTTTAATGGTTTTAGTTCGTCAGTTACAAACAATTTCGTCCTTTGTAAATAATTACATTTGTGGATATATTTACACCAAAATGAATCACTGTATCCCGTATCACATTTAATTTTCTTCAACCGTGTTACTTTTCTTTCTCCGAGAAAAGGCCAATGAAGCATATATAATTAAGAAATTAAACATTTATTTTCTTACAAAGGTTTTTAAAAATTTAAATACAGATAAGCAAGACACTAATATAAGACTCACTAATATTAACCGAGTACTTACAGATTTCTGTTACTAAAAAGAGTTAGAGAAACAACAGAAAAAATGAAGAAAAATATCACTTGTTTATAAATCATTAAAATAAAAATACTTACACGCTTTCTAACGTAACTGAAATTTCCTTAAATTTTGTAAAAGGTACATTTAGTACTTTTAAACTAGACTGATATGAATTGGTCGAAGTTTACCTTATCTGACATGTAAATCATTCAATGCAATTGCTCTACAGAACGTGTGACTATTTAACCCAATAATCTGTGTTAGTACCATTTGTCACCATCCAGATTCAAATTACATGTATTATAATGCATAAGATCCGCGCTGCGCTTTGCACGGATGTATAGTAGTCGTCTCAAACATATTTCACTTTCAGCTAGTGGATATACAGTGAAAAAAACATGTAGAGAAGATCTCTTGTTTTTGATTATTTATATAATTCTGTAAACTACACCTTCACTTTTTCTCTAATACAATCTATTAGGTTATTGAATCACTTGTCTATTATTAACATATGATAGTTATATATATACGCAGAGAGCAAGAGAGTAAAAGGTAAGTGAATATACAGCACTAAGGAAATAGACGTTAGTGCATAATCATAGGGATAGAGATATATTCTCGTATATCTCTTACACACCCCCACAAGACGGACGGCCAGTAGATAGTCTGATCTTGAGTAAGAGAGATTCAAATGCAGGGCGTGGTAAGGGCTTTGTTAGGACGTCTGCAAGCTGATCATGTGTGGATACATGAGAGACACGGAGTAGACCAGCTTGTATGTATTGGCGGACAAAGTGGTAATCAAGTGCTAGATGCTTCATTCTAGAATGGAAGACCGGATTGGCTGCTAAGTACGTTGCACCAATGTTATCGCAGTAGATTACTGGTGGGATAGAGGATTTGATTCCAAGCTCCGTGAGTAGTGAAGTAACCCAGCAGACTTCAGCAGTGGTTGAGGCGAGAGATCGATATTCCGCTTCTGTCGAGGAACGGGAGACACCACTCTGTTTCTTGGAAGACCAAGCAATAGGATGGCGTCCAAGATAGACAATGTATGCTCCTGTTGATGTATAATCATCTTTGTTGCCAGCCCAATCCGCATCCGTAAAGGCATGAAGAGAAGTGGGATTGTTGGCATGAAATGCAAGGCCTTTGGTCATAGTCCCAGCAAGATATCGGAGGATTCTTTTGACTGCATTCCAGTGTTCGTCGGTTGGCTTGTGCATGTATTGCGATAACTTATTTACCAGAAATGAAATGTCAGGCCTGGTGAGAGATAGATATTGTAGACTCCCAACAACAGCCCGATACTCAGTTGGATCAGCAAGAGGAGTACCAGTACGGAGAGATAGTGGTGTCGTCGAGCACATCGGGGTTGCAATGGGTATGCAGTGTTCCATCTTTGTCCGGTGGAGAAGATCTGCAATGTAACGAGTTTGAGTTAGTAACATGCCTTTAGAAGATCTTGTTACTTCTATTCCAAGGAAAAACGAAAGATCTTCTAAGTCTTTAAGAGAAAAACCGTTTTGAAAGAGCAGTTATAAACTGAGATATATGAGCTTGGCTATTCCCTGTTACTATTAAATCATCTACATAAACCAGCATATAAATAAAAACTCCCTGTTTTCGGTATATGAATAAAACTCCCTGTTTCCGGATGCATCAGCCAAGGAATTGAAGAAGCCAGCTTGTAGTAGAAACTGTTTGAGCTCATTATACCAAGATCGGGGAGCTTGTTTGAGCCCATAGATGGCTTTGCGAAGTCTGCAGACAGCAGTTGGATTGTCTTTGCTGATGAACCCGGGTGGTTGAACCATGTAGACTCTGTCTTTCAGTGTGCCTTGTAGAAACGCATTGTTGATGTCGAGTTGGCGTATAGGCCAGTTGGAGGAAACCGCAGTGCTTAAGACGGTCTGGATGGTTGCGGGTTTGACGACTGGGCTAAAGGTATCATGATAGTCTATGCCTGGTTTTTGTGTGAATCGTTTTGCAACTAAGCGAGCTTTGTATCTTGCAATCGTCCCATCCGGGTTTCTCTTGATTGTGAATATCCATTTGCAGCCTACAACATTAAACCGAGTATCATTAGTCAAGTTCTCAAGATCCCAAGTGTGGTCACCAACTTGAGCATTGTATTCATCTTCCATGGCTTTGCGCCAGTGTGGACTTTTGAGAGCTTGAGCTACGGTTGTAGGAGGCGTTTATGTTGCTTGCACAACTGTCGTGTGTAGGTTCAGCTTCTGGACAGGTTTCTTATGGCGAGTACTCTTTCTGATCAGAGCAGGTGGGTGATCTGGTGGAGGCGGTTGCAGTGTCGAAGCTGAGGTGGTCTCATCGATTGTAGGCGTGGATGAACTTGTCGCGGGTGGGGAGGTGTTGTCCGGGACAGGTAGCTCTGGCGCGAGACTAGAGGAGGCAGGAGAGACCTCTGTTGTATGCTCCTCCTGGTATTGTGATGAAGGCGCTGAACCTGCATTATTAGTATTAATAGGCACAAGCTTGACAGGAGTGTAAGACATAGAGTCCTCATCATCAATACTATCAGAACTTAATGGTACATGTAATGAAAATGGGCACACTTTCTCATGAAAAATGACATGCCTGGACGTGTAAATTCGTGACGTTAATCTATCTAAGCAAAAGTACGCACTTTGCGTAATAGAGTAACCTAGAAAAACACAGGGTGTCGATTTGGCATCCAGCTTATGAGAGACATAAGGTCTAATCCAAGGAAAACATAAGCAACCAAATACTCTTAGTTTTTGAAAGTTTGGACTATGTCCATGAAGTGTTTGAAATGGGTTTTTGAATTCTAAAACCGATGATGGCATTCTATTAATCAGGTAGACAGCCGTTGCAAACGCATATGTCCAATAGGACCTTGGCATCAACGCATGAGACAGGAGGGCAAGTCCTGTTTCTACAATATGTCGATGACGACGTTCTGCGATGCCATTATGTTCCGGTGTATGCGGTGGACTTGTCATATGAGAAATACCATGTTGAGCTAAAAAATCTCGCAGTCCAATATATTCACCCCCATTGTCTGTGTATAAGGTTCTTAGCTTGGATTGAAATCGATTTTCAACCAATGCTTTAAACCTAGTAAACACATCAAAGACTTGCGATTTTAGTTTTAAAGGATACAGCCATGTGTATCTTGTGTAGTGATCAACAAAAATCACATAATATTTGAAACCATCGATTGAAATAAGAGGAGACGTCCAAACGTCCGAAAATACTATATCTAAAGCTTGAGAAGAACGAAGAGTAGAGTTTTGAAAAGGTAACTTATGCATTTTATTAATCGAGCAAGCATTGCATGGCTGAGCCATTAAAGTGTTTGAAACAAGAGGTAACTGAAATTGAGAAACTACTTTTTGAAGAATTGAAAACGCTGGATGTCCCAAACGGGAGTGCCAATCTGACAAGGATGTCTTCACGGCAGATGCAAATGCAAGAGAAGGTTTCGATGATGATGAATGTGGCCACTGGTACGTGCCATCTCTAGGTTTCCCTTCGAGACGAAGGGTCCCTGTTTCCAGGTCTCTCACCTGAAAATACGTTGGTGTAAACGTAACCGCAACTCCATTAGCAGTACATAATTGAAAAACAGAGATTAGATTTTTTTCAAGAGCAGGAACACATAAGACTTTATTTAAGAAAAAGGGTTTAGTATAAGAAGGTAGAGAAAGGGAACCAGAGTGAGAGATGTTGAGGCCTGAACCATCTCCAAGAAGAACACCATCCCCACCACTATACGGGTTGTGCATCGACAGGTTAGCTAAGTCCGAGGTCATATGGTGCGATGCTCCGGAGTCGATCAGCCAGGTGGAGGAATCAGACATCATTGCAGGATTAGCAGTGGGTGGCCATTGTTGAAACGGTGAAGCATTGTTCCAAGGTCCATGATTCCTCTGTTGCATCGGCGCTTGTTGGTTGTGTGTAGTGCCAGGAACAAGACGAAACGCAGGACAGTACCTAGCACTGTGGCCTTGTGTGTTACATGCTTGACATCGGCCTAGGTAGGGCTTTGAAAACCGTTGCTGATTGTTGTTGTGGTGTTTGCGAGGCTGGTTGTTGTGAGTGTTGTTGTTGTTGTTGCGCCTCCATTGCTGGTTGTTGTTCTGATTGTGGCGAGTGTCTGTGGCGTGAGCAACAATAGGTGTGACAGGAGCTGTTTCAGTGGACATGATGATAGCTTCGCGGTTAAGCAAGCGTTCATGAAGTTCAGCATAAGAGATAGCTGTGTCTCGGCCATGAATGGCATCAATTTCCGGTTTGTAATCTTCACTAAGACCTCCAAGTATCTTCTCGACAAGATCCTCATGATCCATTGGTTTGCCTAAGAGTGCTAAGTCATCCGCTTTTGACTTGATGAGGCGTAGATACTCACTGATCGTGTTGGTACCTTTGACCGAGCGATCAATCTGCATTTTGAGTTGACGGATATGTCCACGCGTGGCGTTGCCAAAGGTTGTAGCAAGAGTGGTCCAGACTTCTTTGGTTGTGTTAGCACTGGAAACAATAGATTGGACACCGAGGGAGATGGAGCCGATCATGGAGCTGTAGAGAAGGCGATCTTGCCTACGCCAAGGAGTATACGCTGGATTCGGAGAGGAGACACCATCGATCATGATTGTGGTCGGGGGAGCCGTGTTGGTGTCTTCAATGAAGTGTTGGAGTTCATGCCCTTCGAGAAGAGCTCGGACCTGGCGGCTCCACATGACATAGTTTAGATTAGTGAGTTTGGTAACACTTGACATGTTAACCGATAGTAGAGTGCTTTGAGGATCTTGAGTATTGAACACAGAGGTTCTTTCAGCAGAAGAATCAGACATAGTTGTGAGATGAAGAAAAGATCAAATCGAAGAAGAAGAGGAAGACAGCGTAAAAAAAAAATTGGAGCCTAGTGCTCTGATACCATATTAGGTTATGGAATCACTTGTCTATTATTAACATATGATAGTTACATATATACGCAGAGAGCAAGAGAGTAAAAGGTAAGTGAATATACAGCACTAAGGAAATAGACGTTAGTGCATAATCATAGGGATAGAGATATATTCTCGTATATCTCTTACACAATCAATTTTTTTTTGTCTAATGTTGTTCCTTCTTTCAAGTTGGTGCAACCATAAACTATTGTTTTCATTTTTAATTCTTTATTAAGACTCTAGTTGTGCAACTTAAAGAGGAGACTCATGTGGCGTCCATATGTCAATTTGATGTACTTTAGATGATAATGATGATAAGAAGTTATAGTTATTACATAGAAATTTATAATAAAATAATACTTAATTATGTTCAACATAACAAAATTCAAACATATCACAGTATCAAATAAAATCAACACACAACAAAACAAATAATACATAAGTTTAAATATCTAACATCACAAATTCTAACAACATATTTCTGCATTAGACTTCTATAGCAAACTTCTGAAACTGAACTATTATCTACAAAATACATTAAACCAAATTAGAAACATGAACATATCATGTTCAAAAAGTTTACAAAAGTAGCTCTCATTAGCTACAAGCATAAAGAAACAATAATATTGTTAATTTAATTAGTATACAACATAAAGTAATAAAATTCATTCATAAGCTCCACAATTGACAAATATACATGACTGAATAGAAAAATCTTAATAATTCATATTGAACTTAGAGAAAATGTTATTTTACTAAAATTAATGGGAAAGACTTCTAAAGTCTTCTCGAGGAGATTTTTCAAGAAGTTTGCTCTTATAGCTAAAAACAGAAAGAAGCGAGAATGTTGCTAACTTCATCACTATTAAAACTAAGTTATAAAATTTATTCACAAGCTCCAAAATTGCCAAATACACATGAATGACCAAGAAAAAAAAATCATTTTAAATAAGGAGAAAATGAAAGTTTACTAACATTAATGGAGAAGACTTCTTGAGAATTCTACTCACATCAGACTTCTCTAGAAGTCACTTGTTTAGCTTATTTTTACAATTACAAATTGATGAAGGAGACTTCTCAAGAAGTTTGTAAATTAAAGGGTTACTTTTTTATTTAGAAAAACTTGATTCTACTATAATAGATTTTTGTAGAAGTCTTCTTTCATAATGGACCAAAATTTTGCATAAATTTAATTTTTCATAAAAGACTTCTGAAGAAATCTGTTGTGAATAAACTTTAGTAGAAGTCTTCTAACTGTCACATGAAGACATACCATGTTTCACTTTATAAGAGCAGGCCTTTAGAAGAAGTCTTCTAAGAGAAAACTCCCAAGAAATCTGCTTTAAGAACCAGAGTTTTAACCAAAATTTCAGAATGAAAATAGAGAAGATTTATAAAGAATTCTTATGGTGAAAAGGGGTGATGATTAATTAATTTTTAAATTAATTGTTTTATAATTTTTGTAAATTGCAAAACAGACATGAGCACACTTCTTATGACACCTCAAAGACTTTTTGTGATATAAGAGAAGACTTCTCGAGAAGTTTTATCACAGTAAACCTCTCTGTAAGTCTTCTATTTTGCATGATTAGGCGAATCACAAAACAAACCTCACTTTTACGGAGACTTCTCGGAAGTTTAATCAATTTTTTGGTTACAAAAGAAGTTGGCAGACTTCACTAGAAGTTTTCTATGAAAAATTCACAAAATAATCAATTGCAAAACTAACTTATGTATTGACTAGGATACTTTTTTAGAAGTCTTCTTGTGGAGCAGACTAGTCTTGTATGCAAAACATATATGAAAATTTTGAATATCATACATAGATCCAGTGAGAGCCATGTTTAGCTTTTCTAAGCACTCATAACTTCTTAATAAAAAATATTCACTTGTTATTGACCAAGAATCATCAAATTTGAGTAACTTTAATGAAAATGTCATCTTGAAATCCAAAATATTGAGATTTGAGGATAGAGTGAGAGAAGATATTCAAGAACATTATTTGTATGTGTAAGAAAAAAAAGATGTATAAATCAATACTTAGTGAATTTACATCTTGGATTTGATTGTTAATGATGGTTGGAATAGTGAAGATAATAACATTTTCGTAATAAGTGATGAAGATCAAGATATATGAGTGAAATTAATATATCCATCCGTTTCATAAAAATGCATGTTTTAGAAGAAAGATTGTTTCAAAAAGATATATTTTTGTATTCTTAATGCATGTTTTATCAAACAACAAGGTTTTGGTCTGCCCTACGCGTGAAATTATAATTAAAATATTTTTTTGTTTAAAATTTTAGAAGTAAAAATCTATTAAGGATTAGTATTATGCTTTAAAAACATAAGTTGATGGACTAAAGAAAACCTATGGTGAAAGATTTTTGTTTTGATTTAGTATTTAGCTTCCTTTTATTCTAAGTTTGTGCTTCCGATTATTTTTTCCATAGTTTTGTTATGTTGTGTACATATGTAATGTTTTTAAAACAATATTTTAGATATTTTTCATTAATGCTAATAACAATTTATCCTAAAGGAGTAATAGATGTATTCTTCATTATTTTATTATAAATTTTCATTTAATTATATTGGCATAATTTAATATTTACATAGAAATTTGTATCATTTATTTTCTAAATAGGCTAATTACTATTTTGTTAATGTGCTTAACTTTAATTTTTCATTATTATTTTTTATCCTGTGTATTAAATTTTTTGAACATTTTTATATTTTTAGTTGAAAATTGTTATAGATAAATATTGGTTTATTAAGCTAAATGAGGATTGAATATTTTAATATTTTATTTTTATTAGTTGTTTTAGTTAATAAAAATATATATAACTTGATGAAGCTATCTTCAGTGATAATAATACTTGCAATGGTTTAACCACTCTCTTTTAGTCCCACACACAACTCCAAGCCCTCAGCACTGATGGTGTTCTTCTGCTATCTTTCAAATATTCTATCCTCAGTGACCCTCTCTCTATTCTAGGCAACTGGAACTATCATGATGAAACACCATGCTTCTGGACATGTGTCATGTGTATAGAGCTTACGAAGCCCAACACCCTAGACATGTTCAGAGTCAGAAGATTGGTACCTCCCAACAAACACCTTGGTTTTGTCACTCCGGACTTGTTCTTGATTCCACATCTAAGAATTTTGGATCTGTCAAGAAATTTCTTCAACAGGTCACTACCGCACTCGGTCTTCAACACCACTGATCTTCGGATAATCTCCTTTGGAAGCAATAATATCTCTAGTCAGGAGCGGATCTAGGATCACATATAATTGGGGGCACATACACATTTTCCACTATACATATTTTTAGTAAGGGGCACTTGTACAAATTAATATTAAGCTAGTTGTTAAGGAAAAATAAAAAGTAGATGGGGGCACGTGCCCCCGTAGGTCATTCTCTCCGTCCGCCCCTGTCTCTAGTTATTTGCCTGAGAGTATCAACATTTTCATTAGTCTCCAGCTTCTCAATCTCTCAGCTAACGCTTTACAGGATAAACATCCATTCTCATCGGAGCCACCAACAGAGCTTTCATGGACGTGTGAGGTAGATCCGAGACGTGGAGGAAAAGATGCGCAACGACGGAGACACAATACATAAATCCTTTTTTTCTTGCTATTCTTTCTCTGCAGAGACTGCAAGAAATATTAGCAAACCACATGACCATTGCTAATATTTTTAATGAGCTGCCATGATTGTAAACGTATCGAAGATATCATCAAAAACAAATAACTGATTAAAATGCCGGAAACATTGAGCTTCTTAGTAAATCATTTAGGTGAGCACAATTGTATCTTTTGAGCTGCCAATTACAGCACAAAACAAAATTATAAGCAGAAACAAGCAAGTATAGAAAGATCATAGAGTTTGTTCATTCTTCACAATTAACTTCCTTCAGTATATATGCTAACATTCTAACGCAACAAGATCACATTTATAAGGAAAAATAACACATAAGAGAGACTCTTACAGCGGTCGCAGAGGAGAACTTATATGTAATTACAGGAAATTATTAATTAAGTTGTATTTTGAAATCACGGACACCTACAGGCTTGCAGATTCCAAACATTAATTAGGTTTGAATCCCTTTGATATCTGGCACGAACGACTATACGCTGGTAGATGATGCATCATCTGTCAAGTTATTTTGAGTGAGCGGCTTGTTTTGACGATTTGTGGTGAAGGCTGCAGTTCTCATAGCTTTATTTATTTTTTTTGAATAAAATGTTAAATTTGATTCAAAATAAAATATATATTTTTTACAGCTTTTGCTACTGTTTCATGATTTTTTCTTGAGACAGAAATTTAAGCAAGAGATTAAATGGTTACTGCTCCAATCCAAACTTGATACTTGATATGCCGTCGCAAATTTCTTGGCATGTAGAGTGTTCAGTGACATTATCCGGTTTTTGACCAACCGGTCGATGTTCCTGAAAAGAACCTTTGATGGTGTCGGATTTTCACCATGCCTTCTAGCGTTCCTTTCTCTTCATATTGCATAAATAGTGGCCTGGAAGACGTAACAGCTAAGAAAGAGATGAAGTTGATCAAGCTTTGGTTGAGATACAAACTGCACCATCTCGTTCCAGGTCGTTATGTAATGGTTTCCCAACAGGTTTCGTGACAATTTATCCCAAACTTCTGCAGAGTAAGTGCAAGAGAAGAAAAAATGGTCATGTGTTTCCAGTTGTTGGCACAGGACACACATGCCATCGATAAATGGGTTACAAACAGACATTCAAGCTCATGTGGATAAGCGATCAAGCAATGCTAACCAAGTACAGAACTGAAACTTTGGGGTTGCACTGATAAACCAGAGGCCATTGTGACATGAAACCTTCATGCTGGTTAGTCGGATATTATTCCACATGTCTCTTGTATTAAAAGACGGCTTTAAGTGTTTTGTTTTCCCTTCCATAGAACCGCATCATCATCCTCACTGCGATTTAACAACATGAGGTTTTGTTCGATTCTGATCAGTGTCTCAGTTTGGTATTGTCTTCTCCTCCGCTTCGTCCAAGCTGTGAATATTGTGTCATGCTTTCCAATCCCCATGTCAATCAGACCTCGAGGTCCAAGCACTTCCATGAGGCAACCCATTGGATACCAATGATCAAACCAAAAAGATGTAGATGCTTCATTCCTTATCTCAACCTTGTATAACTGTCAGCCATGCCTCTGAATTTCAATATTTTTTCTACATCAAAGATCCCTTCTTGTCATCTTTTTTAACTGACCAGATTGTCTCTGTTTTAAAAAGATTACTCTGAACCCATCTCACCCAGAGGGATGTACGATTGGTTAGCAACCGCCAGATGAGATTGAGGCATGTGGCTTATTGCTTTCCTTTAAAGATTGGTGTCCCAACCCTCCTTCAGCTTTTGGTCTACAAACCTCTACCCAAGCAACTTTTGATTTATGTAGGTTTAGGTCAGTGCCAATACATAAGAAATCAGAGCAGATCTTATCAATCACTTTAATGCGGGCCTGGGGTAATCGGAACGCTGATAACCAGAATCTCGTTATACTCCAGAGAACTGAGCCAATAAGCTCGAGCCGAGCAGCATAAGATAGAAAATATGTTTGTCCATGAGCCTATCTGATTCTTTATGGTTTCTATGAGGGGATGGTAATCTTGAGAAGTCATATACTTAGTGACCAAGAGGAGGCCCATGTAACGTACCGGAAGCTGACCCTCTCGAAACCGAATCTAGTCATGATATCATGTTTGACCTCTTTGGTTTCTCCTGCAAGAAACATTGTTGACTTTTCCATACCTATTCTGAGACCTTAAGTTATGTAGACTCAGGAACCATCCTTGATCCAACCAGAGAAACCCCATCTTTGAAAGTAATATGAATTATTC
>MU107725.1:0-10106 GCA_012274485.2 Sinapis alba | reverse complement strand
CATATGGCAAGTTCTTCAAGCTTCTAATCAAACCAGGATGAATCACTATGTAAGAAGCTTGATTTGGAACAATTAATCAGTGGAGAGACTTTCATGAAGTTGGATAAATCTCACAGGAGTTATGTTGAAGAAGTTATTCCACTTTCTAATCAGGAGATCCATGTTTATATTGTTTGGACATATGGCAAGTTCTTCAAGCTTGTAATTAAACCAGGATGAATCACTATGTAAGAAGCTTGATTTGTAACCATTAATCAGTGGAGAATCTTTCATGAAATTGGATAAATCTCATAGGATTTATGTTGAAGAAGTTATTCCACTTTCTAATTAGGATATCCATGTTTAGACTGTTTGGACATATGTCAAGTTCTTCATGCTTCTAATCAAACCAGGATGAATCACTATGTCAGAAGCTTGATTTGGAACCATTAATCAGTGGAGAGACTTTCATGAAGTTGGATAAATCTCATAGGAGTTATGTTGAAGAAGTTATTCCACTTTCTAATCAGGAGATCCATGTTTATATTGTTTGGACATATGGCAAGTTCTTCAAGCTTGTAATCAAACCAGGATGACTCACTATGTAAGAAGCTTTATTTGGAACCAGTTAATAAGTGGAGAGTGTCCATGAAGTTAAATAAATCCCATAGGAGATATGTTAAAGAAGTTATTCCACTTTCTAATCAGGATATCAATTTTTAGACTGTTTAGACTTATGGCAAGTTCTTCAAGCTTCTAATAAAACTAGGATGGCTCACTATGTAAGAAGCTTGATTTGTAACCATTATTCAGTGGAGAGTGTCCATGAAGTTGAATAAATCCCATAGGAGGTATGTTAAAGAAGTTATTCCACTTTCTAATCAGGATATCCATGTTTAGCCTGTTTGGACATATGGCAAGTTCTTCAAGCTTCTAATCAAACCAGGATGAATCACTATGTAAGAAGCTTGATTTGGAACCATTAATCAGTGGATACTCTTTTATGAAGTTGGATAAATCTCATAGGAGTTATGTTGAAGAAGTTATTCCACTTTCTAATCAGGATATCTATGTTTAGACTGTTTGGACATATGGAAGTTCTTCAAGCTTCTAATCAAACCAGAATGAATCACTATGTAAGAAGCTTGATTTGGAACAATTAATCAGTGGAGAGTGTCCATGAAGTTTAATAAATCCCATAGGAGGTATGTTAAAGAAGTTATTCCACTTTCTAATCAGGATACCCATGTTTAGCCTGTTTGGATATATGGCAAGTTCTTCAAGCTTCTAATCAAACCAGGATGAATCACTATGTAAGAAGTATGATTTGGAACCATTAATAAGTGGAGAGACTTTCATGAAGTTGGATAAATCTCATAGGAGTTATGTTAAAGAAGTTATTCCACTTTCTAATCAGGATATCCATGTTTAGCCTGTTTGGACATATGACATGTTCTTCAAGCTTCTAATCAAACCAGGATGAATCACTATGTAAGAAGTATGATTTGGAACCATTAATAAGTGGAGAGTCTTTCATGAAGTTGGATAAATCTCATAGGAGTTATGTTAAAGAAGTTATTCCACTTTCTAATCAGGATATCCATGTTTAGCCTGTTTGGACATATGACAAGTTCTTCAAGCTTCTAATCAAACCAGGATGAATCACTATGTAAGAAGCTTGATTTGGAACCATTAATAAGTGGAGAGACTTTCATGAAGTTGGATAAATCTCGTAGGTAAAATATTTAGAAACAGAAAGAGATAGATGAAGAAAGAACAGAGAATAGAACAGATTTGGACAGAAATGGGGAGATTAGTGAAGAATCATCATAAACACCAAGAACTAGAGAAGCTTAAGAACAAGAGAGAGAGACCCAAAACTGTATGTTTATTATTGAGAGCAAAGGTTACAATATATAACACTAGGAAACAAGGGCATTTCGAATATAAAAGCATGTAGAGTCAAAGGGGAGGAGCGCCTGGTTTGAATCTTAGCCAATGGAGTGGCTCACATGTGTGAAGCATCTTGGCATCTTGGTCAAGATCCTGACAGCCTGGCACAGCTGTCAGGCGCGTCCCCCTTATCCAGCTGACAGTAAAATCTCAAGGTAAAGCAGCCAAAGTAACTCTTGATCAGTTACCTTCTACCCGGGTAACTCAGACACCCTTTATCCTTGTACTGCCTTGTACGGCCTTGTACGGCCTTCTACGGCCTCAGCCACTTCAACTCCAATCTTCTCCTCTTTCCCTTGATACTCCATTCCTCCATGTTGTTCCTTTGCATCTCCAACATACCTCATCATAACTCAACACTCCCCCTCAAGCTTGACAATGTAGTGGTCAAGCTTGGAAGCCATGAGTTCTTCCTCATTAAAAACCTCACCAAGGAAAACTCATTGGGACAAAACCTTGATGAGGGAAAAAGAGTGAAGAACTCATGACTAAGGGACTTAGCTGCTGTGGGGTTAAGATCAATGAGCCCCAACCTGATATGAATGGACTCAATGGTCTTCTGTTTGGCAGCCTTAGTAAACACATCTGCAAGCTGATCTTCACTCCTTGTATAACATGGCAGAATCACTCCAAGGACAATCATCTGCCTCACCTTGTGACAATCGACCTCAATATGCTTGGTCCTCTCATGGAACACTGACTTTATGGCAATGTGAATGGCAGCCTGGTTGTCACAATTCATTGTCATAGGAGTAGCCTGCTCAATGTTCAAGTGCTTCAGTATCCCTTTTATCCAGATGAGCTCATTGGTCAGCTTCAGCATTGCCCTATACTCAGCTTCAGCACTAGAGCATGACACCACTTTCTGCTTCTTGCTCTTCCAAGTAACTAGGTTCCCTCCAATGAAGGTGCAATACCCTGTGGTGGACCTCCTGTCAGCTCTATTACCAGCCCAATCAGCATTACAGTAGCCAAGCACTTCAGTGCTTCCATTACATCCCATCCATACTCCTTGGCCTGGTGATCCATTAAGATAGCTCAATATCCTGTCCACCATGTTCCAATGATGCTCCTTTGGTACTTGCATATGTTGACTCACCTGATTCACAGCAAAACCTATATCAGACCTTGTGATAGTTAAGTAGATCAACTTACCAACAAGCTTTCTATAAAGCTTGGCATCATGGAAGGGCTTGTTGTCTTCAATCTCCCCCTCTCGTGGAAGCTTATACCCATCTTCCAGTGGCATCTTGGCTGTCTTTCCTCCAATTTTACCTGCATCCTTCAAAAGATCAAATGTATACTTTCTTTGGGACATGAACAAACCTTCCTTGGACCTACATATCTCAATTCCAAGGAAGTATTTCATTTCTCCCAAATCTTTGATTTCAAACACAGATTTAAGAAAATCCTTTGTGGCTTGTATACCCACTTTGTCACTTCCTGTTATGATGATATCATCAACATAGACAAGAAGGACAATGATACCTGAAGGTGTAGTGAGAGTGAAGAGAGTGTGATCCAATTATGACCTTATAAACCCACGCCCATTCAGAGTAGTGCTGAGCTTAGTATACCAGGCTCTAGGGGATTGTTTCAATCCATAAATGGCTTTCTTCAGTCTCAAAACATTCCCTGGCCTCACAAGACCTTCAAGACCAGGTGGAGGATGCATATACACTTCATCTTCAAGCTCCCCCTGAAGAAAGGCATTCTTCACATCCATTTGCCATAAACCCCACTCAAGATTTGTTGCAATGGACAAGACAATCCGAATGGTATGAAGCTTGGCAATTGGGGCAAAGGTATCAATGTAATCCTCTCCATAGGTTTGTGTGAATCCTCTAGCTACCAATCTGGTTTTGCACCTCTCTATCTTCCCATTTGGTAAGTACTTAATGGTAAAGATCCATCTACTTGATACAGCCTTCTTCCCTTTTAGTAACTCACTTTCATACCATGTCTCATTTCTTATCATAGCATTTGTCTCATCACCAACAGATTTCTTCCATTCATTGTCTTCTATGGCCTCCTCATAAGATCTTGGTACATGGCTCATATCAAGATTGGTCATGAAAGCACAATGCTCACTAGGAAACTCAGCAAATGAGCACACAGCCTGACTTGGATGCTCAACAGCTTGAGCATTGAAATACAACCTTGTATTCACCCAATTTGATGGGTCCTTCCTAACCCTTGTGCTCCTTCTCAATGGAGCCACCACAGGTTCATCAACCTCAGCAGGTTGACCTTCTTCTTGTAATTGGACTTCTTCTTCTTCAGGATCCTCCTCCTGATCATTCCTCTCAGTATCAACTTCATTTCGCATCCCATCTTGATCTGGACTACCTGAATTTCCTTCTCCATGAACTTCCCCCTCAGGTTCATTTCCCCCTTCAAGATCAATGTGGGATGTGTTTTCAGCTTCATGTGGCTTAGGTATGTCCCTTCTTCTCTGATCCGGGTTCATAATGATCCCAAGGGTCTCCAAAATATGCCTTAGGCTGGTGGCCTTATCAACCTCTTGAGATAGATCCTTTAAATCATCCCAGCGCTTCTCTTCATAATACCCTTGTCTCTCCATGAACTTAACATCTCTGGAAACCAGAACTCTTCTAGTCTTGGGATCAAAGCATTTATACCCTTTCTGAGTTGTTGAATATCCAATGAACTTGGCCCTAATACTCTTTGGTTCCAGTTTATTCCTCATCTCACTAGGCACCATGGCAAAGCACACACATCCGAATACCCTCAGATGACTCAAGGATGGCTTGGTTCTGTTTAGGACCTCAAATGGCGACTGATCATCTAGCACCCTGGTTGGTATCCTATTGATAAGGTAGCAGGAAATAATCACAGCATCATTCCAATGCCTCTTTGGTACATTAGTTTGGAACATCATTGACCTTGCTACTTCCATAAGATGTATGTTCTTCCTCTCAGCTACACCATTTTGCTGAGGAGTGTAAGGGCAGCTAGTCTGATGTAATATCCCATGTTGAGCAAGGTGTTGCTTGAAAGCATGGCTTGTGTATTTCCCACCTTTATCAGACCTGAAAATCTTTAACTTGGCATTGTAATGGTTAGACACATAGCTTTGAAAATTCTTAAATGCATCAAGAACCCTATCCTTAGTTTGAATGAGTGTTATCCAGGTGTATTTAGATTTTTCATCTATGAATGTAACAAAGTACTTATAGTTCTCTCTAGACAAACATGGTGCAGTCCAAACATCAGAGTGAACTAAATCAAAGCAGTGTTCATAGATAGTAGATGATTTCTGGAAAACAGTCTTACAATGTTTGCCTAACACACAAGCTTCACAATCATTATTTTCAAATACAACACCTGGTAACATCAAACTTAAAGCTCTAACATGAGGGTGACCTAATCTAGAATGCCNAATCTAGAATGCCACAATGCATCATTATTCAGAACAGACTTGAAAGAGTAAATAGAACTAGAAACAGGAGCTAAGTCTTCAAGCATATATAGTTCTCCCTTGGTAACTCCTCTTCCAATCATCTCACTGCTTTTAATATCCTGAAACTTAACATCATCATGACTAAAGATAACATTACATTGAAGATCAGTGGTGCATCTTTTAACAAATAAAGATTAGAAGTAAACTCAGGCATATAGAAAGCTCTAGATTCTTTTTCAAACAGTTTCAGATTACCTATTCCTTTAATAGGGATCTTATCACCATTTGCAATCATTACATGACCATGAGCAGGTTCTAAATCTTTAATGAGACTAGTGTCACTAATCATATGGTGAGATGCACCAGAATCAACAATCAATGGTTTAGTTACATACTGAGCAGTATAGATCCGAGGTGATTCATTTCCATTGTCTAATGAGCTTGGTTTCACTAGCAACCTATCAATGATTCCAGATAAAGAGTTTGTACTATCCAGCAACCTATCAATGGTTCTAGGAACTTTATAAGCAGCATAAGAATAACCAAGAATATTTCCAAGGGGGTTACCAGACTCATTGAGAGCTTTGATTAGAGCCTCAATATCAGACTTCATGATTACTTCATTCTCCAGGCTCTTCAAGGCAGTGTGTTTAGAAGCTAAGGCCTTCCCTTCACTTTCTCCACCCGCAGGCTTGACCCAGCACCAGATGAACCAGCCTCACTTGCTTCAGTCAGGTGAGCTCTAGCCTCCCTATCCTTCATGAACTTTGGTGGTTTAAGATGGGGATGAAGGATCCAACACTGACTCCTCTTGTGACCAGGCTTCTTACAATGATCACAGTTGCCTCCAAACCTCCTATCATCACCATACTTCTTGTCTTCAGTCCTGTACATTGCTTTGTTAGCTTGCACAGCCTCAGCTTTTTTAGCTAGAGACAAGTCTCCTTTGCCTCCAAATAACCCAAGTGACCCTTCCTCCTTCTGGATTTGAGCACATACTTCCTATAGAGATGGAAGCTTGGAGGATCTCAGTATGTGCTTGATCAAATCATTAAAGGCAGGATTCAGAGTCAACAACAACCCAAGCATCTGATCCTGCTCACGCCTCTCCATGAGTGTCTCCTGATCAGTAGTATTGGGTCTTAGCATCTCCAACTCAGACCAAAGGGCTCTGAACTTACCCAAGTGTTTGGTGAACTCAACCTCTTCTTGCACTAGTGTATTGATGGTTCTCTTCACCTCAAACACCCTGCTCAGATTGGAAATGTTCCCATATACCTTCTGGAGTGTCTCCCACAAGGCCTTTGGAGTCTCACAGTAGCTATAAGCTTCAAGTATTGAGGCTTCAAGAGATCCTTGTATCACAGATAACACCATCAGATCCTCTTGAGCCCACTTATCTTGGTCGACCAAAGGAAGCTCCTTTTCACCTTCATCATCATCAGCAACTGGTTTTTGACCTCCATCAGTGATATGACACCATAAACCCTTGCTCCCAATGGCTGTCTTCACCAGCCTAGACCACAACAGGTAGTCACCACCACCTTTCAAAACCACAGGAACAGCCATGATCTTGTTTCCTTCCATCTTGCCTTCCTTGACTCAGATGAACACCAAAGATTGAATCTTGAAATAAAGCTGAAGACTTGCGACCTCAATACCCAGAAACTGAGCAACCTTGCTTTGATACCATAAAATATTTAGAAATAGAAAGAGATAGATGAAGAAAGAAGAGAGAATAGAACATATTTGGACAGAAATGGGGAGATTAGTGAAGAATCATCATAAACACCAAGAACTAGAGAGAGAATCTTAAGAACAAGAGAGAGAGACCCAAAACTGTATGTTTATTATTGAGAGCAAATGTTACAATATATAACACAAGGAAACAAGGGCATTTCGAATATAGAAGCATGTGGAGTCAAAGGGGAGGAGCGCCTGGTTTGAATCTTAGCCAATGGAGTGGCTCACATGTGTGAAGCATCTTGGCATCTTGGTCAAGATCCTGACAGCTTGGCACAGCTGTCAGGCACGTTCCCCTTATCCTGCTGAAACTAAGAAGCTCAAGGTAAAGCAGCCAAAGTAACTCTTGATCAGTTACCTTCCACCCGGGTAACTTGGACACCCTTTATCCTTGTACGGACTGTACGGCCTTGTACGGCCTCATCCACTTCAACTCCAATCTTCTCCTCTTTCCCTTGATACTCCATTCCCTCATGTTGTTCCTTTGCATCTCCAACATACCTCATCATAACTCAACAATAGGAGTTATGTTGAAGAAGTTATTCCACTTTCTAATCAGGATATCCATGTTTATACTGTTTGGACATATGGCAAGTTCTTCAAGCTTCTAATAAAACCAGGATGACTCACTATGTATGAAGCTTTATTTGGAACCAATTAATCAGTGGAGAGTGTCCATGAAGTTGAATAAATCCCATAGCAGGTATGTTAAAGAAGTTATTCCACTTTCTAATCAAGATATCCATGTTTAGCCTGTTTGGACATATGGCAAGTTCTTTAAGCTTCTAATCAAACGAGGATGAATCACTATGTAAGAATCTTGATTTGGAACCATTAATCATTGGATAGTGTCCATGAAGATGAATAAATCCAATAAGAGGTATGTTAAAGAAGTTATTCCACTTTCTAATCAGGATATCCATGTTTAGCCTGTTTGGACATATGGCAAGTTCTTCAAGCTTCTAATCAAACCAGGATGAATCACTATGTAAGAAGCTTGATTTGGAACCATTAATCAGTGGAGAGTCTTTCATGAAGTTGGATAAATCTCATACGAGTTATGTTGAAGAAGTTATTTCACTTTCTAATCAGGATATCCATGTTTATACTGTTTGGACATATGGCAAGTTCTTCAAGCTTCTAATCAAACCAAGATGACTCACTATGTAAGAAGCTTTATTTGAAACCAATTAATCAGTGGAGAGTGTCCATGAAGTTGAATAAATCCCATAAGAGGTATGTTAAAGAAGTTATTCCACTTTCTAATCAGGATATCCATGTTTAGCCTGTTTGGACATATGGCAAGTTCTTCAAGCTTCTAATCAAACCATGATGAATCACTATATAAGAAGCTTGATTTGGAACCATTAATCAGTGGAGAGTCTTTCATGAAGTTGGATAAATCTCATAGGAGTTATGTTGAAGAAATTATTCCACTTTCTAATCAGGATATCTATGTTTAGACTGTTTGGACATATGGCAAGTTCTTCAAGCTTCTAATCAAACGAGGATGTGATGCAACCATGGTTGAACCAGTTGACTATGCAACAAAGGATGAACCGGGATGGCTGAATGGAAGACTTGAAGATGAATCTAAGGTTGAAATGGAGAATGCTGAGCTTATTTCTCACTCATGTTGCACTGAAGAACATGTCAAACAAGCTGTAAAAGATGTGATCAGACTCATGGACGAGTTTGAACTTTTCTCAGCCCTAGGGAAGATCATAAACCAAAAAAATTGAAGGAAGCAATGGCTTCCTTGGTTAAGTATGAGCCATAATCAAATCTGGTCGAAATTCAAGTCAAGGAGTCAGCCAAAATAATTAATTATTCAGTTTTCAAGACAATTTTAGTTTTAATTAAGTTTTTCTTATTTTTCTACAATTTTAGGACTTTTCAATTTCTTCTTCTCTACTTAAACTCTCCTTTGTTTCAGAAATAATTATTCACTTTTTTTTATCAAAAAATCTCTCTAAATCTGTGAATCCTTTGTTCATCTTATGAACATTGATTGCTAAGGAGTTCATTCTCCAATTGCATCTTGTTTGTGATTGAAATCAGAGTTCATTCTCTTGATCACTGACACATCTATACAAGATTTGATCAGTCCATAGATCATTTCTGAAGATCATCCAATCAATCCATCCGTCATCATCAAAATCAACCCCTTTCTCCCTCAAACCATCATATCTTCCTTCAAAAGAATCAGGGACAAAAAGGATCTCCTCATAAGGGATTCATCAAGTGGTATCAGAGCTTTCTATCTCTTTCTTCTATTTTGGGGTTGGGGAATTGATCTCTAAAAGCTTGATCTTTGTTTGTTGCTGAGCTACTGGATTCACAGAGAAAACTCACTGAAAAATCAGAGAGAAACACTTGAGAGAAGAGAGGCTTTGGCTATTTATATATGTGCTAACTTTTCTTGTTGAGATTGTAACAGGAAACCATGGCTGGAGATGTCAGTAAAAGAAAAGAGGCACCAAATGTGATATTGAATAAATTGCAGATGGAAGCAATGGTGTTTGAGATCATGAAAAGAATGAAAAAGACTGATCTTTTACAAAAGAAATATGTTGATGATTTCCTTGGTAATGTTTCTCAGGTTCAGAAGGATGTTAAGATCAAAAGGAGGAGCAAGATACCATCTTTCTGTGGCAGAAACAACCCTGATGGTTACTTGGAGTGGGAGCAGAAAATGGAACTTGTCTTTGATGGTCAAAATTATTCAGAAAGCAAAAAGGTTAGATTGGCTACATTAGAGTTCTGTGGAGATGCCATTCAATGGTGAGATCAGCTTGTTAGTACCAAAAGAAGAACAGGAGAAGCACAAGTTGCATCTTGGTTTGAGCTGAAACACTTCATGAAGAAACACTTTGTTTCTAGTAACTACATCAGAAAGCAACCAAGACAGGCCAAAGAGGAGACAAGAACTTGCCATGATCATGATCACCCAAGAAAGTCTCAGTCACATAAGCAAAGAAGGCCAGACCCACGTCCTCCCTCCAGA
>MU107723.1:17675-42084 GCA_012274485.2 Sinapis alba | reverse complement strand
AAACGTCGAGAGCTCCGTCTATGTACCAATCTCCACCTGTGAGCTCCTTACAAGGCTCGAACTCGACCGCGAGGAAGTGTTTGATACCTTTGTTGTTCATGTTTGGTACTTCTTTGATGAGGTTGCTCTTCTTGAGAGAAGTGATGGCTCGAGTGATGAGAGGTGGTTGGATCTTTGTCCCTGATCTCATCTCGAATGTGGTTGCGCCCATGCCTTTCTTGCTTCGGATCAGGCCTAGGATGTTCTTCTCGTCTTCGTTTATACCGCCTGATGATGATTTCGGTTCTGGACGTTTTCGTTTACTCATCTTCCCCTAAAAGGGATTGAGATTTGAAAAGAAAACACAAACTTGATTAGACTAATGTCTCTGTTCAAGGCAGGGGAATGAGAACTGCGAGAGGATTTGGTGAAGATCAGATTCAATTTACCTCGAGATTCTTCAAGACGAAGGCTTTTTTTGAGAGAGAGGAGCTCAGAGAACGGAGAAGCGGACGGTGATTGGAACACACACAATGTTGATCTTGTAAGAGAACCAACCCTAGGTTTATGCAATAAATATAACTCTTTAAGTTCACTGATATTTTCAAATTAAACACTGAGCTTTAGCTGAATTATAATTTTTTACCTCTTGATAAAGAGAAGTACAAAAAATGGTGTTTTATTACTTTGGTGTTAAATTGGTGACTGTTAAAATGAAGAGCTTTAATAATACTTACAGAAAAGATGAGGGTGTTTCCTACACTTTAAGTTTTAAAATATCCTTCTTCTTTCTTTCTTTGATTTGTTGACACTTACTTAAACACTTAATGACAATAATAAGCAAAATTCAAAAAAAATTAATGCATAATTAACAAAAAATTATATTTATCATTCTTAATCGTTGAACTTTAATACCTCTTCTCCTCCAGAATCATATGAAAAATCAATTTTAGTGAATTTTTAAGTTTTAGAAGAAAAAAAAAACTGATTTTTTCTAATTAAAACTAATATTTCAATGAAAAACTTAAAGATTGATTTTTTAAGTTTAATTTTGCTGGTCAACATTTACTTGAGGATTAATGTGTAAACAATAATAGTTGGGTATTAAAAGTGTTAATTACAAATATTTGGAGAATTAAAAACTCATTTTCCCGTTTTATTAGATTTGGTGTTAAATTGGTGAGTATAAAAAATAAAGTTTTAATAATAATTAAAGAAAAGATGAGGGTCTTTCGTACAATTTTAAATTTAAAAAATATCCGTCTTCTTTCTTCCTTCCTTCCTCGGGGAAGCTATACCCGGCGACTTCCGGCAAAGCTGACATTTGAAGAAAAAGACATTTTGGAAAGAAAAAGTTAAAAAGGAAGCTTCTTTCCAATGGCGGAAGCTGAGAAGAAGCGAGATCAAACATTTCCTCAGGTAAAAATCCTCACTTTACTTTACCCCACGAATTTAGTAATCTATCATCATCACCCCCATCTACACCTTTTGCGACTCATCATTACATCCACATTCCTCTTTACCCCCTCTCTCTCTCTAGACAGCCAGATTTTGATTTTGATTTCTTCCTTTGGGATCTGATATGATGGTGCTCTCACAGGAGAAAGACGAGGAGAAAGATCTCGACCTTGGCCACTGCGACGAGCACGAGTCTCCTCTTCCTCTCACCGTCACTTCTCGTGTATAACTTGCCTCTCTCAATCTGGATTCAATAGGCGCTTATTATGTTTAGTAACCATCTCAAGATTGGGAGACTTATTATTTTTTGCAGGTTCTGTACATGTTAGGAGACATAGCAGCTGGTCCAGCTTATCGGTTTACCCAATGGTTGGATTTAGTTCGTAAACGCAGTGCTACTTACGGTTCCTCCGGCTTTCCTCACCGTCTTCACCGCTTCGATGATATGGTTTCTAGGTTACAAGACCTTTCTATTTTTGGTTCTTTATCTAATTGGAGGGTAGTTATTGATGGTTTTGGAATCTTATGAGTATCAGATTGTTAACACGAGTGTTATCCAGTGCAGGAGAGGGGAATGTTGATCCAAAAAGTCCACCAAGCAAGGAGACTTCAGAGATTAGTTTGTGGGAAAGGCTTGGCAAAGCTTCTATTGTTGATATCGACTCCAGCTCTTTTTCATGGAGCATGCTCTCTTCACTTCACCACACTGAACATAGTAGCAGCACTGATCATTCTGAAGAGGACCAGAGTAAACCTCTCGAGGTATATCAATCATTATTATGATCTTTGTATTTGTAGCTTCCATCAATCAGATCTTATTCTTCTGACAGTGCTTATTTTTACTGGTTTCACTCACAGGTTACTGTGAATTCTGGGGGAGTTGTTTTCTTCGCCCTGCTCAGTCATTCCAGCTCTGAAGATGCTTCTCGAAAGGAAGAAGCAGCGGCAGTTATTAAATTTGCATCATCGAGGATGGCAACGCAGTCAGAACGTCTTGGTTATGAGTTTGCCAAGTGGCTAGGGGTGCAGATTCCGCAGGTGCTTTCTATTCTTTACTGTAGTGTCTGTTAGCTCATTCCACTCACTTTCGTTTCCGTTAAAATGAGACAGGCTAGAGTAATTCATAGCTGTAATCCTGAGTGGACACTGATCAAAGAAGCAACTGAGAAAGCACAAGCTAAAGCGAATTCAGAGGGAGACGAGGTTGGTGAGGTGACTTGTTCAGAACTTCTGGAAGCCCTTGAGCTCAGTCGTTGTCTTCTCCTCATGAGGTGAAAGATTCATTTTTATAACTTCCTCTATTTCGACCAGCAACTTCAGTTCACCCTTCTTCATTTCACGGTTTAACTAGATAGCAAACCGGACCACGTTACCAAGTTAAGATCAAGAGAATAAATTTGAACATACCATTTTAGTATAGTATTCTTAGGTGGAAATTTTCAAAGTTTAATGTTATTAGATAAAAAATAACAAATATGTAAAGATAACATTATGATGTGGCATTGACCTTCTCCCACACAATTAAAATGTTCAATTTTGTTGGTATGTGATTGTTTGTGTAACATCCCTCCCTCTTCTAAGCTCTGAAAAATTCTCAATTGGTTATTTATTGGCAGCTATGTTCATGGATGTCCATTGCTAGAGAGCATGAGCAGTTTCGAAACCGAAGAAAAAGCAGAGAGAGCTGCTTCTGCGTTAGGGAGAATCTTGGTGTTAGATCTTGTAATAAGAAACGAAGACAGATTACCCTGCCGTCAGCTGAGATGGCGTGGCAACCCTGCAAACCTCTTACTGACCGACAGAATCGTCTCATCAACCAAACCTCTAGAGTGCTCATTTGAAGAAGCTTTTGATTCCGCCATCAAAAGGTACCATCCAAGGGACTACAGATCCATTCAAAAGGAGAGAAGAGCTTCTTCTGTAGATAGCAGGTCTAGGTTGAGTGTTAGTGATCACCGTTTGGTCTCACAGTCCTCTGACTTTTCTGATATAACAGAATCGCCTAGATCATATGACACTGAGTTTATGAGTCCAATGTCTGATACCTCAACGGCTCCTGAGTTTCACATTGTTACCATAGACTCTGTTGTTCCGCGGCGTCCTCCTGCTGGAAAACGAGCAAGCGACCAAGAAATCTATCCGAGATTAGTTGAGCTTCTCATCAATAGTAGCCAGTATTCTTCAAATCTGTTATATGAAATAACAGAAGGAGGTTTAGGCTATCCTCAGGCAAAAGATGGTGAAGAGACACCACCTACTACTGTAGTGAAGCCAGTTGTACGTGAGTTTCGAAATGGTTTTCGCGCTGGTCTCAGGGACTTGCACGAGTTCCACATATTCCTCGTCACCCTTCATCAGAAGCTAGACGGTTTGTTACGTGCGTTTTTCAGTATGATGGACAAAACAATGTGTGCAGATTTCGACAGAGATGACTTCGCTGTTCCTGAGTCGCCATCACAAACTTTTGGCCATGATCATTACCCATCTCCTTCGAAAGAACGGGTGCCTAGTGATAACAGCTTTGACCACAGTGAGTCAGATTTGTGCAACAAATCAGTTCCTAGGACGCCAGGTTCTGAAAACAAAGAAGGGGGAGATGCCACTTCGCCTAAGTCACGAGAAAGCTGGCATGGTAGATACAATAGAGGTGGAGAATCTCTTAGCAGTCAGCGTTTAGCAGCAAAGCTCCGCGACTTCCATAAATTTGCAAAGGTTTGTTTGTCGCTTCAAGCTTTGATCACTATGTTCAGTTTTATCTTCCTTCAGACTGATTCTTTTACATGGTGCTTACAGATTGATGCTGATTCTAATAAAGAACTAGACCAGTGGAATGAAACACTAAGGAATGAAGTTATGAAACTCTGCCAAGAAAACGGTTTCAACACTGGTTTCTTTGAGGGAAGTGATAATAACAGTTGCACTGATGCTTACGAGCTTAAGGTATATCATGAGTTTCTCTTTTTTTTTCCCTTTCACCTGCTCATAAACACTCTCCCTTGCTTACATTCTCCATGATAACAGGTTAGACTTGAGCACATTCTTGAGAGGATATCATTGATTACCAAAGCTGCTAATACAGAGAAACCATCAATGATACAAGATAATCTTTTCATCGGTGGAGGCTTAGCTGCAAGGTCTGTATACACTCTTCAGCATTTAGGTATAACTCATATTCTATGCTTGTGCGCAAATGAAATAGGGCAATCAGATACTCAGTACCCGGATCTCTTCAAGTACAAAAATTTCTCTGTAAGTAACCATTCTTGTTTGTCTCTCATTTGTCACCAAAATGCATCTATAAAGTAGAGAGTGTTCTCTCTCTTCTTGTGTCTTCTGTTTGACCAGCAGATAACTGACGATGAAGACTCAAAGATTGAAGGCATCTTTCAAGAAGCTCTTGATTTCATCAACCATGGCGAAGAAACAGGAGGCAAGATTTTAGTTCATTGCTTTGAAGGTCGGAGTAGAAGCGCAACCGTAGTGCTTGCGTACCTAATGCTCAGAAAGTAAGTTCTTGAGGACAGTTTTTAAAAATTGTTTTCTTAAGAACTGAAAATAATAATAATACTTTCTCTTTCAGGAACCTGACGCTTTTAGAAGCGTGGAGCAAACTGAGAAAAGTTCATAGACGAGCTCAACCAAACGACGGGTTTGCCAGGATCTTAGTGAACATTGACAAGAAATGTCACGGGAAGGTGTCAATGGAGTGGAGACAGAGGAAACCGACGATGAAAGTGTGTCCGGTTTGTGGTAAGAACGCAGGTCTAAGCAGCAGTTCACTGAAACTACATCTCCAGAAAGCTCACAAGAAACTGTCTTCGGGAAGCGTAGACAGTGCAATGAACATGGAGATACAAAAGGCTTTGGAGGCACTTCAGCTCAGCACTGGTCGTGCCTCAAGTGTTAGCTCCAGTTCTTTTCAGTCTCTTACTGGTTAAGGGAGTTCATCTTTCAGTTTTTGAATACTTGACTTTGTTTTTCATTTCCTGTAAGGATGTTTTTGACTTGGTATACAACAACTAAATAAAACATGTTTGATTGGAACAGAACCTTTCTTTATTTAAACATTCTAACCTTTTTTATTTGATCATCAACATGTAGTGATAATAGATATGAACTTGGGTTATTTCTTTTATGCTCTAGTATCACTAGGAGTAGACACAGACAAACAGTAGTTGATTTCTTCTACAGATACCAAAGACAGAACAGTCGAAAGTAGTAATTTCAGATGACGAAAGAAGTACGTAGATATCTAATAAAGTCTGTGGGTGATGGAAGTCTCCAACAAGAGAGAATCACAGAACAAAACATTCCGAAATATAAAAACCAAGCCGAAGAAAACTCCTCGCAAACTTAAAAAAAAACTATTACATTCCAGTGAATGCCTTCTTTGCAAAGGCAGATGCGCCTGCTGGGATCACCTTCAGAACATTGAATCTTACAGTCTTTGACAACGGCCTGCGATAAAAAAAACGAATTAAAAAATCAGTCTTTTCCAGCGTGGCTATATCACGTAAAAAGGGATATAGACTCCTACAAGAAAAAAAAGAAAAAAAGGTACCTGCATTGGCCAATGATGACATGATCACCTTCTTTGACACGGAAGCAGGGTGAGACATGGGCAGGGATGTTGGAATGTCTCTTCTCATATCTGATCAAAATTTATATATAAGTTTTCTTTTCTAACATTGATACTAAAAATCTTGAGTCTAGGCTGTGTCAAGAACTAGTAAGTACCTTTGATACTTCTTGACGAAGTGGAGATAGTTACGGCGAACAATGATGGTTCTCTGCATCTTGGCACTATGGCAAGTACCAGCTAAGATACGTCCTCTCACAGAAACAGTTCCAGTGAAGGGACATTTCTTGTCAATGTAATGTCCTGAGCTCCACAATTCAAGAAAACAAAACAACAAAACCCGATTACAAAAACATGTCTGAAAGTTTTCATCTTTAATTATTATTATTGTTTCCCATCTCAAATCTCTCATCAATGATATTCAGCTGCACACTAACTGATGGATATCGAGCTTATCAGTTATCATAGATCAGCTCTAAACACACAAAAACTAGATTGTAAAAAATCCAAAAAATAAAATAAAAAAATCGAACCGTCAATGGCTTCGCGGGGAGTCTTGAAACTCAAACCAATGTTCTTCCAGAAACGGTTTCCACCTTTTCCAGGCCTCTTTCCTTTCCCTGATTTCTTCGAGCTTAGGAATACCTTTGGTTGCTTTAGAAATGCCTTCTCAGTCTGCAATACAAAGAAAGATGATGATGATGAGAACTCGTAAGGAAGATAAGGAAAGACATAAACATAGAGGCCACACGAAATCGAACCTGTTCCGCCATGGCTACTGGTTGCTCCTCCTCCTGCTGCTGCTGCTCTCCACTGATGGATTGAGGCAAAAGAGATGTAAAAGTGATGCAATGAAGCTTCGGGCAAAAACCCTAATTTCATTTGGGCCTTCTTTTTAATGGGCCCTCAGTAGTTTATTTGCTTTAAGCCCTTTATTATTTGGACTAGGAGGAAGAACTAGAGCACGTTACATTGCAAAACTATATCATTGCACATACAAATTCAAAGGAAAAGCCTTTCAGATGAAAGAAAGCTGTAGATTTACACGTTTTAAAGGCTTACACATCTAGGTAGGTTCGAATCCAGACAATGCAATTTATTGCAGATTATAAAATGTGAAGGTTCTCGAAGGTTCACAGTGTTGTAGATAAAGTTATTCGTTGTGGTCGTCTGCTATTATCTGCTACAACAAAAAGTATATCCATCGAGAATGTTTACATGTAGAACTGTTTCGATTCAAGTGTTTTAGGTAAAATTTTATTGTAGAATTATTATCCGTAGAATTATTTATCAATATTGCATATGTTGCAGATGGTTTATCATTATATGTAATAGAATTAAAAATTATATGATAATTTAATTGGTGATTTACCTAATGTTAAGAAAAAAAATACAAGTTTTAACAAACGCACTCCAAATCAATATATAAGTATGTTTCCATACATGAGTTTCTATGTTGCAATATTAAACCCTGACATTAAGCAAACTACAAACGTATAAATGAAAGCCTTTCCTTGGTTTATTTTCCACATTAAATAATAAAACGAACAAAGAAATATTACAGCAACACCAGATTCAGTTCATGCCCTTTCCATTGATGCATAATTTAAATCACATGCATCCAAATAGCTTTTTAGGTGCAGTTCCAGTGGCACTGTACTTGGCAGCTAATTCCTCGGCTTTGAGAACCTCTTCTCCACGTCTAGCTTCGATCATGGCTCTCTTCTCTTCTGCCTGTTTGTGGATTTGAGCTATTTTGTTTTTCATTAGCTCCACATACTCTGCCTTCTTCTTCTCCAATTGTTCCTGTTGAAATTTGGGGTCAAAGTCAGAATGAAATCTTGATTTTAAAATATAAAAAATAATGAATATTCTTAAGTAAAATATACCTCCATTTTCTTGAGCTCAGCTTCCACAGCTGCTTTCTTGTTGTTCTCCCATGACCCAATTGAAGAAAGTTTTTTCTCAGCTCTGTTTCAAACATCGTTTACATCTCTCACAACAAAATTCTCAAGACCTTAGTTTTAATGTTTTTGGTTCAATTGCAAGAATACAACTAGTGGTTTGATTGTTATACATATTATGTATAAAGTGTTAAACAAATCAATAAAAGTGTTAAAGAGGTTGGTTACTTGTTCTCCACTTTGCACTTCTCAGCCTCTTCCCATGCTTTGATAAGTGACATCCTCTTCTCTGTCTCAACTCTAGCCAGGACAGCATCTTCATTCCCCAAATATTTTAAACAAGTACAATCATTTATCAGAGTATGTATAAAAATAAGAGACACTGCAGATAAACACACGCGTCTATATAAAAAACATATAAACCAACTGTCTTAATTCATTTACAACAGTAATTAAAAAACGAAACACCTAATTAAGTACTTTACAGGTTGATTTACATACATGGTTATGATTAGGCCAACCAACTGTGCTAATACCTTTGTAATTATTTTTCTCTCTTTTCAGGTCATATTAGTAGTAAACTATGAATCTATTTCGTTTAGTTACCTCGATTAACTGAGCCTTCTTTCTTTTCTTCCCCTGCTTCTTCTGCCAATCAAGAAAGAAAATGATATTATAAAATAGTCCTACCAATTAAAATTGGGAAACTACCCAATTATTAAAGAACAATAATCTTTGAGTTATCATTGTCCCAGAATAATCATTGACATAAATACAAAAATTTGGAACTTTTTGTGTTATTATGTCCTTCTAAATAAAGTTACAAAATCTTGTCCTTGGTTTTTGAACTAAATAAAAACGGTTGAAACTTTGTCAGTAATAATCTCCAAAGAGACTATAATAACTTAATATATATTTTCTCCGTTTCTGAAAATAAAATTTTCTAAAATTTTCATATTTATTAATAATATAATAAATATTTATAATTTAATTATTTATTTATTTTTTATAACATTTTCCAATTAACCACCCATCAATAAAATTTAATCAATTAAAATATTTATAATTAATATTTCTTAAAAATATATAAAAATATCTTATAAAAATATAAAAAATTATTTTTGTGAAACTAGAATAAAATCCATAAAATTATACTTTCGGGAAAGGAGAGAGTAGTAAACATATCTTATGGCACAAGTTTTTTTTTCATTTCTTTCAGCCAAACTTGGGTAATAATTTGTATACTGAAGAAGAAATTAGTAATTACTTACTTGCGACGATGGGAACAATAGCCTTGGAGTCCTCTAGCTTCTCTTCTGCAGGCGCGGGAGATGGAAGAACTGGTGGTGGAGCCACAGGCTTCTCCTGTGGAGCAACATCCACCGCATCAACAGGTTTCTCCACCGGAGCTGGCGCTGTTGGAGTTGGTTCAGACACGGTTGTAACGTTCTCCGTCACCTTCTTCTGTTCCTCTTCGGCCATGTCGTATTATATGACGTCAGGTATACCAACTAAAGATTACAAGAGAACCAAAAAAATATCTGAATAGAATCAAGAATGATCCAGAAGTCTAGCTATTTAAGAGAGAGAGGGAGAGGAGAGAGAAGAAACTGAGCTGGAATTGTTTGGTAGTGATGTTCTGTTCCTCGTTGTCATAAAATGACTCGCCTTCTTTTTTATTTTATTTGTTTATTTTCTAAATTTAGAATCAGTGATTCATTGATGCACGACATATATCTTTAGACCATACAAACATTAAACCGGAATTAGAGATAGTAGAACCGGTTCGCAACTCCGTACAAATATCACCGAACCGGGTTATATTCGATGTAAAATTTCAATATTAAATACCATTTTAACCTTGTTTTTTGGTTTTGTTTTGGTTTATTGTAAGTTCATACATAAATTCCACAGGAGACTAACGAATTCACCAACTCCCATGACGTCATATGAGGTTAATAAAAGTTAGAGAAATACTGAAGATTAGGGCTGGGCATTTTATCCGTTAAATTTGATTCGATTCGTTATTCGTTTCGATTCGATCCGAAAATTTCGAATATCCGTAACCTTTCGAAGCAAAGCAAATACTAAAAATCGATATCCGTTAAAATCGAAGCAAATCACAAATATTAAAATTTTGGAAAGCGAATATCCGCTCCGATCCGGCAATGTATAAATACATGTATATCTTGATTATATTTAAAGTTTTAAATGTATAAAATTATAAAATTATAATTATTCTACATATGATTTGATAAATTTTATTTATATTATTACTTATATAAAAGTATTACATAAAAAGAAGAGAAAAAAATTATGAAAATTATAATTTTTTCTTAAGTTTTGTGCTATTATGATTATTAACAAAGTTTAAAAAATTTACAAAATATGTAGATTCATTAATTTTTTTAATTTTAGTTTATATATTATACTAAAGAAATACTTTATAAAACAAATTTGTATCAAATTTTTAAAATTATTTGTATAAATCAAAATGGATAAAATATCCGTAAGTATTCGTAAATATCCGCAAATATTTATTTATTTTCCGGATATCCGTTTTTCAGGATATCCGTATTTTTCCGAAGCAAAGCAAATAAAAAAATTAGATATCCGTAACATACAAAGCAAATCACAAATACCTTCAAAAACCCGGATATCCGATCCGTGCCCAGCCCTACTGAAGATATTTAAGTTACGTTACTTATATTGTTGCCCCAAAATGTACTCTTTATAACTTGTAACATTTCTTTACGCGAATCTAGTTTCTTATCGAAACCGTAAAGGTTTTATTTAACCTTGATGTCAAATGGTGAAATTAGTGGATGCATTTTAATCATAATATATGCTAAATTTAGAATATCATTAATATTGTGATTCTGTGACTGCAAAAAGGTAACTAACAAATGCTATTGCTATTTACAGTAAAATCAAGTACATAGTAATTGCTGTTCCTTTTTCCTTATAATAGAAATTACAATTGATGTACATATATATCTCAGTAAGATTTATAGGATTGCATCACCTGTTAAATCTTGTATCTGTAAAGTAACTTTATATATCGTCAAAATTAAAATTTAATTTATGAATAAATAACTAATTTTTAATGAAAGGTTTGAGAGAATAGATTGATTATGTAGTTACTTGTTACCTACGTGATCGTGGTGGTTGGCTACCAAGTCACTCAACATTGTTGTTTCTAATTTTATAAAAGTTTCTTGATTTGACAGGTACTTTTGTCATCATTATTTTCACAAAGAAGTTCATATATATGTTCTCACCTTATCTTAAAACTTCTATTCCAGACAAATATGAAATATACAACTAACCTATGAAAATATACAACTATTTATCTGTATGACAACGGATCCTGGACGGCTATATGGTCGAGGGAGGTGCAATGTCTCGACCTAATCCGACTGTCTAGTCGATGGCCTATGGGATGCTATGCCTATGTAGGCCTGAGATGGATCCGGATATCCGAAAAATTTAAGGTATCCGGATCCATAATTCTAATATCTGAATTTGAATCTGTGACTTCTGGATATCTGGATTTCAGATATCCGTCTAGAAATATACTATCTTAAATTTTGTATCAGATCTCGGATAATAGTTCCAGGCCTATGGGCTAAAGGATGCTAATAAGATTTTTACAAAACTTTGGGCCGCCCAAACCGCAAAAGCTATTTGCACCCGACACTCTGGCCAGCATATGTTGCTCATCAGCACGTCTTGGGTTGGCTCATATTAATTGGCAGCTTAACAATTAATTATACACTAGATCTCGACCCGCGCAACCGCGCGGTTGTTTGTTTTCAATTTTATATATATATATATATATATATATTTATCTTAAATCTTTAGTGGTATACATTTTTAATTTTAATTATATAATTAAATATTTGTATAACTATTTCAAATATAATAATTTTGTAACTTACATGTTGTAATTGATCAATTGTCTAAAACCATCATATGTATTTGTCGCTTCTTATTATATATTTATCATATTGTATTTGTATTTATTTATTGAAAAAACTAATATATACATTAAACAACATATTAAAAAATTTGTTGTATTAAATTTATGCTCAATTTTGACACGTTTACCTTCAAAGTCGAAATTCCTATTATCAGTATTTTTACATTTATTCAATTCGGAAAATATATTATTATATATACAAAAATCTACAATATTTCAATTTTTATACATGTATAATATAGTTTCGAATGCTAAGTCGCTATGTCATTGTATTATATTTTTAGAATAGATATTTATATTTATAATTTTATCAATTTAATGTAGTGTTATCATATTTATTTCAATATAATCATTTCATTTAACATGAATTATTATTATTATAAATAGATAAAATTTAAAATTTTATTTTACTCATTTTTAAATGATAACTGAATATATATTAATGCATAATATAGTTTATTGTTAATTACGAAATTAGTTGAAATATTTACATAAACTTTTTAAAAATTAATATATTTTAAAAATATTTTTCAACATATTTGTTAAAAAATATATATTTAAAATGAAAAGATATCATATATAAAAAATTTTATATTATTAGCTTTTATGAAATACATATTAATTTTTATACATGTATTATATAGTTTGTTAATGTTAACACATGTTACCTAGGTATTATATTTTGAAAATAAATACTTGAGAAAATAAAATATAAAAATGTAACAGTTTAATAAATTTTTTTCATATTTAGCTCAATATAAAATTTTATTTTAAAATAATTAATTATGATTATATAATGAGAAGATAAAATAGGATAAAATTTATATTTTTAATTTTTTAAAATATATAATAATATTTCATAACTGATTTCGAAATTAGTGAAAATATTTACATATAAGTTTGAAAATTAAGATTTTATTATAGTCTTTTAAACAGATTTGTTAAAAAAAATTATATATTTATATTTAAAATGAAAAGATAACTAATCCTGATTTATAGGAATTGATTTATATATTATGAATGATATTATTAACCTATGTTATTAGTAATAAATGAATGGTAAGTGATTTCTAGTAAGGGTCTATTTTTCAAAAAATCACACACGAATCTAAGGTTATGACTTCTGTTTTAATATATAAGATACATATTAAGTTATTCAATGATTGGACGGTTTTATGAAACCAAGATGACAAAATGTAGGGTTTTATAATTTATCAACTAAGTTACTTATTATTTCTTAGGTTCTTCTGGCTTCTTCTCTTCCTTCTTCTCCTCTTTCTTTTCCTCTTTCTTCTCTTCCTTCTTCTCTTCTTTCTTCTCCTCTTTTGCCGGTCCGACCGATATCAAATCTACTTTACCGACTTTCTTCAGTTTCTTTACCACCGCAACTGCATCCATCATACCGATCACAATCAACTTTTGCTCCTTCATATCCGCTGCTATCGAATCAACTCCTGCTTAACACAATAGCCAAGTCATCTCACCCACTTTGCAGAACTACATTGTATCATATTTGGTTAACATGAATCTATGTTGAACACTTAATCGGTTGTGTTATCTCACTATCACATAATCTATAATTTTCCATAAGCAGAGAGCATTCACATATACATTACTGAGTTTAGATAATACATTTTCTTCTAGGCCCATAAACTATGGGCTTCTAAAAGTTAATTGGTCCCTTGCTATTTGTTCAACTCGTAGACAATGTCAAAATGGAGTAGGTGAGATCATCCAAGTTCTCAAATTCTGACGCAATTACACAATCGAACCAAAATTTATTAAAAAAATAGCTCAAAGTGGCAATTTATCGACTGACAAAACCAGCAGCAAACTTGTATAAGTTTTGCTTTGCCTTTTTTTTTCAAATTCTAAAAGAAAAACTAAAATAGATTAAAATTAGCAATAACAAATAGTTAAGTAGAAACTAGAATCGAATTTCAGTTGATCTATATATAGTAATTTAAAGGAAGGAAGCAGTTATAGTACTTACCGAAAATGTCAGCTGCAGCTTCTATGGCTTTCTGCTTGGTCTTATCATCAGTCATGGTTAAAACCTTCAACACCACCTTCTACAAAACATAAAAAAGTAAAAAGTTTAAAGGATCTCAGAGAAAGAGATAAATCACATATGTCATATTTAGTTTTAAAAATCAATGAGAAAAAAAAACTTGAGCCATTTCGTCTGGGATCTAGATGAAGTAAAGAAGAGATGAGATCGAGAAAGTAAAGAGTTTGATGTCTTATTTTTCAAAGAGAATATAAAAATTGTGGGGAGTAAAAGAGAGAATCGAGTGTTGATTGATTATTGACAAAATTGTTTGTGGTGGCTTTTGGTAAAGGATGAGACATGTGACGTATGTTTCAGTGTAATGGACAGCTCTACATTATTATTCTTATTACTACGCATGCTTTTCTAAAGTTGCTTTGTTTTGTCTTTATTATTTTTAGGAAAATTGCAGTAGACATGAGAAGGAGTTTGCAAGTAATTAGTAAAACAAAAGGATAAAATACAGTTTTGAATAAACTGATATTTCGTCCTTGTTATATATTCATCACTCGGCCGAAAACATTCACAAATCCTGTATTATTTTAACTTTAACATTCACAAAGCTGTTGTGTTACTTTAACTTTAACATACTCATATATTTATATGTTCATATTTTAAATGCATGTTATTTATTTATTATCTATGTGGTTTTATTTTTGTTACAATTCAACATAACATATTTATAGACATTACACATACAATACGATGTGTTCATATAAAATGACATGATTATATGTGGAGAGTATTAGTGTGTGTGACGATCCACCCATAAAACTATAATTATTACATGGTTCTAAAACGGAATTTTTAACGTAATATAAAAACATTCTCTAAACTTTAACTAAAAAAAAGTTAAGAGACGTTAAAAATTTCGTAAAAACTCCGCAATAGTTATGCTCTAACACGTAGCATAGCGATGTTGGAGGTCAACATCGTCTGTGAACCCACACCCCCTTTTGTCCACATGCTGGTCATAGTTCTTCTTTACTTAAATTTTTTCAAACTTATTTTACTCTTTTACCTAACCTCTCCTAATTTTTAAGGGTGGACCATTTCTAAATATGAGCTATTTGTTTTTCTTAACAACTTGGGCTATATAAGCGCATTTTAATTACTATTACTAAGAGTTTCCTCGGGATGAATCTTAGAAATAAAGAACAAGTCATTTGCATTATAATATGTTGGTTTCTATTCTTTTTTAGAACTTATTGCTCTTGAGATCTTAGTTTAGATTTGCTGTCCGCTACAAGACATGATCTTGGGAGTTGTCAATCTAATTAACAATGTGATGTGACCATGTACAAGAAACGCTAACTATAAAGACTAATGAAGTTTTAATTCAAGGTGTGCTTGTTTTTTACACCCTAAACATTAGATTGTTGATTAAGTTACCATCTCCTTTTCGCTATATCTCCTTCTCGAGAAATGCTGATTTTGGTAAATCGTAAAAATGCTAATTCGATGTTTTTTCAGCTTGTCATGACTTTATGGTTTATATTAAAACTGTCTATATACTCAACACAACACCCAACACTAAATAGTGAACAGAAAATTGTGTATTTAGAAAAAACATATACACATAGTCGTGCATGAACACAAGCTGATGAAGCATGTGCTTTAGGGTTGGAAATAATAAATGTTTTATAAGACCAATAATTATAAAATTATTAAGTAGTTCTACTGGTAATGTCACTATCTAAATTGTATATTGAGCCGGGTTTGATATTCACAAACTGTGTGTTTAACATATTTTTCAGTTTCTTGAAAATAATAGACCAATAATAATTTTGATTTCTGGACCAACATATATCAAGCTCGGCACTGCATATAAACCACAGTTAATGAGAAGTCAAAATCCATAGAAGCATACGTATACATGATATTTCAAGTCTAAAGAAACATGGATATTAATTGATCCATAAGAAGATGTTAAAATTAGGTTAGAGTTGAAGAATCAGCGCGACATGTAGTGAAAATAACACGTGCTCTAAACAAATCTCTCGATTGAAACAGCTCGATTAGATTTAACCGAAAACTTACGATCAGGGCCCCAAAAACGTTTTCTTGGGCAAGGTTTGTCATCAACTCGTGTTGTTGCAATAGAAAGGACATGTGGTTTTGTCGTGTCTTGCAACATTTAATTTGAATCCTTGACCTGAGGAAGGGAGACCATTATTATACTATAAACTTTTTATGGCTCCCAAACCTATAAGGTTTGGTATGACTAGGATTGTGATGAAGCGGACACTTTTTCGAAGCCTCCATTGATACGTTGATTTGTATAGAAATGTTCGTCACAAAAATACTAAAACTTAAAAAAATGTTGTAATTATAATGTTCATTAGTGGAACGAATGTTGAAGGACTTTCAGCTTCACTACTCTTAATCTCAGAAGTTCATTTTGGCCAGAAGGTCGAGAAAGCTCTAGTGTAATATTAATATTAAATTAAATCTTTAATTGCACTAAATGTTTTAAATTGGGTATACTGAATGTAATGTATAGTAAGCAATCCTAGATGTATATTAATGAACCATTTATTAAATTTTTATTCACATTTTGAAAACGTAGACTTATTTGATTATAAACAAAGTATGATATAAATTACTATTTTGGGATTGTTGAATATTATTATGTTACAAAGTCGTATTATATCAAAGTAAAAAATTTATTTAAATTATATAATTTATAAATTAGTTTATTTAAAATTTTTAAGTATATTTTATGTAATTTCTTTTTAGATTTGAACATTTTATTTGGATCTAAAAAACTAATTGAACTGACTTGAAAATATAGATTTTGTTATCTAAGGCAAAATATATATTTATTTTTTTTGGACTCGTGAGTTTTAGTTTAGGTTTGGATTCTACTTGAAACATAATTGGATACTCAAAATATTTAAAAAATTTGTGCATAGTAGATATATTTTGATATTTTGAATATATTTTAGATATTACAAATATAATTTTAAGTTTCAGTCTTGAGTTTTTGGTTATAGTTGAGGGATTTGGTTAAAATTTCAAAAACTTAAATATATTTTTGGGTATTTTTTTTGTTCGAGAATTTGAATAATATTTGAGTATTTATGTAAGTTTAAGATATTTCTAAGTTTTCATGTATTTTTAATATGTTTCAAATTATAAATACTTAAACCAATTCAGATCCGAGAATTGCATGTATTTGTGTGAATTCACATGTATTTGAATTATGGACATAAACCAATCTATACCATTAAGGAATTGATCCAAACTCAAACTAATTTTTTTAAAGTAGTTAGTTCCAACTGTTTATAACTCAAAAAACTCTGATTCACCCGAAAAGAACTGTTCCATATCTGATCCAAAGATCTGAATGTCATATTTACTTTCTCATGTGTTTATATGCATTTTGTAAGTTACGTTTGTTGAACTAATGAAACTTCAGATTCAATTGACAGATTATTAGCTAACTTAATACTAGTATAGACTTTTAAAGGTTTTGATATTTTTAAATTTATCTTAAATAGCAAATTTTATTATAAAATATTTTTGTTAAAATAATTTAACGTAATATATATAATTTTGTCTTAACAGATAAGCAGCTGATGCTCTTGCGAAAAAGGATGTGCAACAAGATTAACAATCTGTTTTCTTTCATATTCCTCCTCTATGGCTGATTAAATTTTGTATTCACCATTTACGGATTAGTTTAATAAAGCGTATGTGGATAAAGAAAAATTTGCTAAAGTACTTTTACTAAATTTAATTTTGTAAATATTTGGAACTAATTTATTTTAATAATTGATTTTAAATATTATAGATCTATTATTGAATATAAAATACAGTGTGTAATGTTATTGCATAATAATCATAATGCAAGGTGATAAAAATATTAGAGAAGTGCATCATATAAGACGAGAAGTAACCATAAGATTCATTTAAAATATTTATATTATTGTATGGTAAAAGTAATTAATGGTAGGATATAATATATATTGATTTAACAAAAAATTTACAGTAATTTTTTTAAATTATTCTATTGTAATAGTATAGGTTCAATAAAATACTCTATTTACTCCATTCATATTTCTTTGGTCCCAACCTATAAGTTTTTATGACATCCCAAACCTATAAAGTTTTTTATTACTCCCAAACCTATAAGGTTTTTTATTAGTCTCTTTTTATTACTCCCAAACCTATAAGGCTTGTTATGACTTCTCAAAATAAAACCCTCGATGTGTTAGCAGTATTATAACTTGACGGTCAAATTACTTACCTCACAAGATTCTCTCTCTTTTTTTCTCTATCTTTTGTCCTATTTCTCTTTCCTAAACTCGTTTCGAATCTTCTCCTCGATTCTATCCATCTTCTTTTCTTTTGGTTTCTCCGTCGTGGAAGAGAGTCGCCGATGAGGAACTCACCGTCCAAGAATGAGTCGGGAGGTGGGCATTCTCGTAACTTCACCAACACCAACTGGTCTCCCTTTGTCAAGTCCTCCTCCGGTTTCGGAATATCTCCCAACAGATCATACGCCCTCCTCTCCCTTCTCACCCTACTCATCGTCGGCGCGTTCATCTCCACGCGCCTCCTCCTCGACCCCACCGTAAGTCCCCAAAACGACACTCTTAACTTGTCTTACTAATTTTGTATAAGATTTTTGGAAAGCATATATCTTGCATCCTGTACTTATGTCCTATTAATAAGTTTTAGCATATTGCATTATTCCCTTGTATAAAGATCCTCCTCAAGCACATAACATTAATAGAAATTATCGAAATTTACATAATACTCAATATAAATATCATAATATAATAGTATACAAACTTTGAATTATGTTCTGTCATGTGAGGATTTTCAATTGTGTTAGAAAGAGTCTTGGTGGTGGTGATGTCGGCTCTCTGACAAGAAACTAACACGTGTCCACTCTGGGACCCATCTATGACTTTTTCGAGTTAACTAGTTGTAACCCACTTACGACTAACACATGTCCTCACCGTTTTCAAACTAATAGGTTCTGCTAGAGAAAGAGGCCGTCACGACAAAGACTACTATAACACATACGATATTCCCAAAATACCCTCCTCCAACTTCAGTAACTACGCTAAACCCTAAACCCGAGTTCACATTACACTGCAGCTCCGTCAACGACACCAACGGAACGTCTCCAAGAAACAACTACCCGGACACAGCGAGCTTCGGAGAAGATGATGTTCCGACCGCCACGTGTCCGGATTACTTCCGCTGGATCCACGAGGATCTCCGTCCCTGGGCGAAGACTGGGATCACGAGGGAAGCACTGGAGCGGGCCAAGAAGACGGCGAATTTCCGGCTAGTGATCGTCGGCGGGAGAGTTTACGTCGAGAAGTTTCAGGATGCGTTTCAGACGAGAGACGTGTTCACCATCTGGGGATTCTTACAGCTTTTAAGGAAGTACCCTGGGAAGATTCCAGACCTTGAGCTCATGTTTGACTGCGTTGACTGGCCCGTCGTTAAAGCTTTGGATTTTGCCGGAGTCGACGCGCCGTCGCCTCCGCCGCTGTTTCGGTACTGCGGTAACGAGGAGACGCTTGATATAGTGTTTCCTGATTGGTCCTTCTGGGGATGGTAATGAGAACTTTCTTTTATTGTTTTAAAGGAACCCGTGATTTGTTAAGTTCTTTCAGTTATATCACAATAGTTTCGAATAGATCAGAAAAGCCCACTAAAATTTTGGCATGGTTGACTTTTTGTAGGTCGGAGGTGAATATAAAGCCATGGGAGAGTCTATTGAATGAACTAAGAGAAGGGAACCAGAGGACTAATTGGATAAACAGAGAGCCTTATGCTTACTGGAAAGGGAATCCATCTGTAGCGGAGACAAGACAAGATCTTATGAAGTGTAATGTCTCCGAGGAACACGAGTGGAACGCTCGTGTATATGCTCAGGTAGTAATGATGATGCACTTTGAAAAATATAACGTTTTTGAGAAAACGCCACGATTCTGCTGGTTACAACTGCAATCTTGATTTATTTGTGTTTTTTGGTTTGATCTTGTAGGATTGGATCCGAGAATCAAAGGAAGGCTACAAGCAATCAGACTTGGCTAGTCAATGCCATCACAGGTAGTATAAATTTTCTAGAATTTGAATATATATTCAAAGACTTTGGGGTTTGCATAGTGGCTGAACATGAAAGTTGACATAACGGTATGGGTCTATTGCAATGTTTATCTGTAGATATAAGATATACATAGAAGGGTCTGCATGGTCCGTTAGCGAGAAGTACATTTTGGCATGTGACTCGGTGACTCTGCTGGTGAAACCCCATTACTATGATTTCTTCACTCGAGGCCTGCTTCCTGCTCACCATTATTGGCCCGTTAGGGAGCACGACAAGTGCCGCTCCATCAAGTTTGCTGTTCATTGGGGCAACTCTCACATTCAAAAGGTACATTATTATTAATCTATAATCAAATCCACACATTAGGATTTTAATTGTTTGTTTCTATTGTCATTACTTATCCTCCGGCAAATTTTTTTTTTTAAACCAGGCGCAGGATATTGGAAAGACGGCAAGCGAGTTCATCCAACAAGAACTCAAGATGGACTACGTGTATGATTACATGTACCACCTTTTAACCCAATACTCGAAACTCCTTCAGTTTAAACCGGAGATTCCCCAGAATGCCGTGGAGATTTGTTCAGAAACAATGGCGTGTCCAAGGAGCGGGAACGAGCGCAAGTTTATGATGGAGTCACTAGTGAAGCACCCTGCAGAGACAGGTCCGTGTGACATGCCACCTCCGTACGATCCGGCGTCGTTTTACGCAGTTGAGAAGAGGAAACGAAGTGCAACTACGAGAATACTACAGTGGGAGGTGAAGTACTGGAACAAGCAGAATCAAACCGGCTCTTGAAAATTTTTTAAGCTTCGTTTCGGTTTTTTGGTGTATAGAGAAATAACATATGTAATCCGGTTTATTGTTGTTATAGATTATACTACGTTACATGTTTCGAGTTTAGGCTTATTTCATACGGAATCAGAACGAAAAATAATTCATACAATTATCTAAATTTAGGAAGATGTTATTGTTTATTAGCTGAAAACGTTTTATATAGTAATAACTCAGGTAGTTAAGTCGGATTCGTGTGTTTGTTTAATCTAATGGGTTTAGATTATTAGCGACCAAGAAAATCCATTAGCTAGTATTTTTCGTTTCTTTCCTTCTAATAATAGTCTATAACTCTATATACGCTAAATGTCAAAAGTTATCTTGAAGTTATGTTAGAGTGCGCAACTCACCGGCCTAGGAAGTTATTTTGAAATTAGTTTAAATTTGGTAAACTATAATTATCACTAGAAGAAGAAAAATACTAATAAGGGCAGAGTTATCAGATTGAGTTGGTTATGAAATTGATGGTGTAACTTGATGGCTACTACTCACTCACAAGTCACAAGTTGCTCTAACTTTGAGAACGATACATTGCTTCTGATTGAGGCTACAATCATTTAAAAAGCTGTCTTTGCTGTCTCTCTAATTTTCACGTCATGTATGTAGGACCCGAGTACACCTTTTCGTCTTTGTCTAATTGATTATTGAGTGATTTGCACGTTAACTATTCAGATTAGACACACTGCATCGCACTACAATACTGTATATATTGATTATAATATTTATGGAAAGATCAAGCAATCGAATGTATCCACACAATACTAAATGACAACTTGTAGTTATTAAAAATGGTAATTACACACTGAACAACAAAACTATCAGTTCCACTTCGATTATGTCGGAAATTTACGTGCACATGTGCATCTTTAGTTAGTTATTTGTTTTCATCTTTTTATTAATCATTGTTTTGCCATTTACTAATACACACTTCTGGCTCGAAGCCTCGAATATTACTCATTTCATTTCTCTAACTATGTTTACCGTTTTTGAGCATGATGCATTACCGTATAATAAGAATTCATAATCATACCTAACTGAAAAGAATTAGCCTCAGACCCTGTCGATTTTTAGTTTCGGGATTAGCATAATTGCTAATCAGAATAAAATGGATAACAGTAAGTCCCAGTCACGTGCTTTAACGTTGGTATCATGTGTCTATCACGGTTCGCTTCATGTGCAAGAATATTAAAAAGTGAGAAAAAAATAAAGAAATTATTCAGATCTCGCAGCCTTTTGAGTCTTCACACCTGAGCCAGCCTGGATGGCTGGATCCATCTGTACAACACCCTCCATGTTTCATATTTTTGTGCTATGTATGACCAATGGAGTTAATGCACAAAATGAAGAAAACACATATTAGAACTTATCTTCTAGGAGTCTTAGTTAGAAAAATGAATGCTAATAACAGATGTGATTTTTTTTTTTTTATATCATAAATCAAACTTCATTTTCAATTGTATTTGTAAAATCAAACTGATTTTACCTCAATAAATTATGTTTTATGGATTTACCTAACAAAAATAGTGTTTCTTCTATTTTCGAGAGGTTCTTTTGCAGAAGAATTAACTTAATTCTCCACATAATGACAGAAAAATATACAGAATTTCCTGCTCTGAAAAACAAAATATCCACAATTATTTGCTCAGTGGGTATCAATCTTTATTTGTATATGCCAACTTGAAGATAGTGTTAGTGTTTAAATATTTATTTATGTCATGGGCCAACGAACCTAACAGCCGTTACTTACCTCCGTCATTCGTGGCGCCAATAAAGAGGAATACCAACGTTACCGGTTTGAATTTATCGTGGACCGTGCCACTTTGGTTTAAGTTGGTTAAAATTAAATTTTATGCATATTGAGAAAAAGTAAAATAGCCACCATAATCGAAGTAAATAAACATTATGAATGTAAGGGATCAGAATTGAAAAATTGAAAAAATGAAAAAGTAAGTAAGTGTGCAAGTTCAATCGTCGGTTTGGTTCACCTTGGTATGGTTTACATATACCGATTCAGTTAAAACCGGTGAGTTACCTAGTCTCCGTTATCTCCGCACTATAAAAACCAACCGCTTCGTCTTCTTCAGTTCCTCTCAAAGTAGTAACCGTTCAGAAACTCTGCTCTCTCTATTTCTCTCTAGATTTCAAGTTGCGTAGTTATCGAAGATGCGAGAGATTCTTCACATCCAAGGTGGTCAGTGCGGGAACCAGATCGGCGCTAAGTTCTGGGAAGTAGTTTGCGCCGAGCACGGAATCGATTCGACGGGAAGGTACCAAGGAGAGAACGATTTGCAGCTCGAACGAGTCAATGTGTACTACAACGAAGCGAGTTGCGGGAGGTTCGTCCCACGCGCCGTCCTGATGGATCTTGAGCCTGGGACCATGGACAGTGTCAGATCGGGTCCGTACGGTCAGATCTTCCGTCCCGATAACTTCGTCTTCGGTCAGTCCGGCGCCGGTAACAACTGGGCGAAAGGACACTACACTGAAGGTGCTGAGCTCATCGATTCCGTTCTCGACGTCGTCCGCAAAGAGGCTGAGAACTGTGACTGCTTGCAAGGTTTGAATCCTTTCTCTATTCACTTCGTATGGTTTAAGATTCGTGTTTGTTGTGTTTGTGTTGATGTGAATGATGTGTTTCAGGATTCCAAGTGTGTCACTCATTGGGAGGAGGAACTGGATCTGGGATGGGGACTTTGCTGATATCGAAGATCAGGGAAGAGTATCCAGACAGGATGATGTTGACGTTCTCCGTCTTCCCGTCGCCTAAAGTGTCTGACACTGTTGTTGAGCCTTACAATGCAACTCTCTCTGTCCATCAGCTTGTGGAGAATGCAGATGAGTGTATGGTTCTTGACAACGAAGCTCTCTATGACATTTGCTTCAGAACTCTTAAGCTCACCACTCCTAGCTGTAAGCGAAGCCTCTCTTCTTTGTATATCGCACTTGCTTCATGTTCATTCATGAATAGAAAACTAGTTTTTGATCCGTGTTATTAAATTTTATTTGAAAATTATTTATTAAAAATTAGAATTTAATACATATATTTATATAAAAAACATTTATTTTTTAAAATATAGATAATTATATTAAATTTATATAAATATAATTGATATAAAAAATAAAATAATTCATTTATATAACTCATCTCATCTCGTATTAATTTTACTTATATTTAAATCCTTATAATTATAATATGAATTTATTTTTAACCTTTTTATATTAGTCAAAATTTATTTTAATGTTTTATAATATAAATTAACTATCTGTCAACCATTCCTAGCTGTCTCTTCTTTGTATATCGAGCTGCTTGATGTTAATTGTAATAGAAATTGAATGGTTTGCATGATTGAACTATGCTTTTATCTGCTTAGAGTAGAAATTGCGTTTAGAAGTATCTTTACACACTCGATGATGTGTGAGCTGAACTTTTTGTAACATCTCAGGCACTTAGAGCATGATTAACCCTAAGAGCCCATTAGGGGCTCTTAGGTTTTTTTTTTTTCTTTTGTTACATTTAAAAAAAAAAAAAAAAAAAAAAAAAAAAAAAAA
>MU107723.1:0-16825 GCA_012274485.2 Sinapis alba | reverse complement strand
TATTAGTGAATTGTTGGTGTAGATGTTGACACGTAGGAATACTCATTCCAAAATCTTGAGCTCATATTTGGCTTGTTACAGCCAATTATCAGCTTGGATGGGTTGGAGTTAAACTAACTCATCTCTTCCTTCATACCCGAAAAAAAACACTTCAAAACAAAAAAAAAAAGGTTTTGAATCTTCTGATTTTCGTGCCTTATTTAACTATATGAAGCACTTTTAAAAACTAGCTTCAATTTCAAAAGACTCATGAGTGCTTGTTAATTTGGGTGAAATGACTAGTCAAAACTTTACATAGTCTCTTAAGTTCTCTTTCTATCAGTCTGACCACCAATTAGCAAAGCATTCAAATTTAAAGTGAGAACTATGTATTTGAAAGTTACGAAAGACATGATATTTTTATTCTCAAATTATAGTTTTTAATGTTGGTAACTGGAACAACTGCAATGTTGGCAAACTAGCACATACTGTAATTCTTCTAGTCACATTTTGTATTATATTTCAACCACTGCAATCTTGATTATTCTCAACTTCTACTATCACGATATAAGATCATTTAGATAAATTTGGCTTCCTGTACCTGATCATAAAAAGACACAACCAAAAAAAATAAAAGAAATATATAGAAGAGTTGTCTTTTTCGTTCCAGCTTGATTACTACATAATCAAATCATTAAAAAGAATGAATCTGAATATGCATGGTACATACAAAAGATAAAGGTAAAAAAATAAACATGGTAAAAGGAGACAATTGTGTACCGAGAGATTTATGGTCTGGAGCATTGGGAGCCTTGAATAACAAACAAAAGAAGAAGAAAAAAACATATAACTACACAATCCAATTTAGTATTAATCGAATCTTTACAGTAATTAATTTTTCTAAACTGTAATGACTATATAATAAACTGTAAACAAAAATCAAAAGTCCAGATTTACCAAAGAATATGTAGTAGAAGCTGGAATGAGATTATGGCACGTTTTATCACACGGATATGGGCAATCTATTTCTTTCACATCCTCTCCTCTCCCAAAATACCAATCTCCGACCGTCTTAGCAATTGTCTGAAACCAAAACCGGACGCGGTTTAAAACTATTGTAAACCGGAATCAAAAACTAAGAATAAAGTTCTCGGTTTAGTTACATATACCTTATTGCGGATCCTCGGTGAAGTGGGAGAGAGCCAAGTTTCCTGTAAAGCACTCTGACAATGATCAAAGCATGAGTTTATAAACATTCCTCCTCTAGTAGAATTTCTGAAGAAATTCATTAATGCTCCCAACATGTCTGTCCTAAACCCTGCAAAAAAAGAAAGTTTTGGTTTAGCTCTAAATTACCGGTTCTCTTATTTAAACGAGCCAGATGAAATTAAACCTTGAAGTGCGTCGAGCTGGTGTGGATTACATGCTGTCACATTAAGCTTGCAGCGGTTCCAACGCCCGGTTGGGTCAGCAGAAGGTGGTGCCAGCCCATGATGGAACTGTTTAATTAACAAGTGTAACATAATAATAAACCGGCTTACCAATCAAACCAACAAAAACTAAACCGGTTTACACAAGTGTAATACGGTTAAAAAATAAAATCGTTATGGTTAACTAAGTTTAAAGAGAAAAGAAACCTGGAATACATCGTAGGCTGAGTTTAAGATAAACATTGGCGTTTTAATAAATCGCAATGCATATTGCGGGAAAAAGCACTGCAAAATTCAAATATTGTAATGTAACATAGAGATTTGTATAATAAACTTCATAAGAAGAGTTGATAGATAGACATATTATAGTTAAGATTTGAGATTGTACCAAAGATGGTTCAGGATAGAACGCACGTGTGCAATTTGGATCGAGGTTCTTTTGTACACCCTGAAAAGTTTGTTCCCCAAGTGCAAGAAAATCAAAAATTGTGGGGAACAATATAGATATTTGAAAACTTGATAGCAAGAGTTAGATCTCCAGTATATATACCTGTAGAGACACAAGCTGAGTATAGAGAGATCTCATTGTCCGGTTTGATGCTACATCGATTCTGTTAAACCAATATAGACCATATATATGTTGGTAAACCATCCGGTTACCGTATAAAGCAGAGATCAAAACATGTATTTGATTCAAGAAAACTTACGCGTCTAAAAAGAATCCAGCGTCGCTCATACACTTAACGTCTGCGGTTTTTGGCAGATAGCTCGTGAAGTTGTCACAATGCAAAAATGTAGACAAACCACCAGCTGAACAGCCAGTCAGAAGAGCCTGCATGCATGCGTACCAGTTGTTTAGTTTTACTAAACATACCAAACCAAACCAAACCGGAACTAAACAAAACAATTTACCTTGTCGGCTTTTGCTAAACCTTTGGGTAGAAGGTCAAGAATGATGGCATTCCATATACGTTGTCCTCTGAAATAAAGCATTGACGTCTGTCATTCATTCAATTAGTAAACTATCAGTAGCTAAACACTCACAAACCAGACCGTTTGGTACGTTTTTCCGGTTATTAAAAACGGTTTAGTCAAGAAAAAAAATTGTTTATAGGGAGAAACGAGTTTTTTTTTTTTTACCCCGTTGCCAAATTGTGTATCTCCCGCAAACGAAGCTCCATCGCAATACCTCAGCCTGACTTTGTTCCAGTTGTAAAAATCTGATTTTACAAAAGTTATACATGTTATAAAAACCAATGTGTAGCTATATATACTTCTAACACAAAAACATATAAGTTGATAACGTGTGTTCAATACATGTAAGGGCATCCACAATGGTGGATCCCCGTGGGATCCTTAAAAAAAAAGTTTTTTTTTTTTTTGATTTCTTTTTCAGATAAAAAAAAAAAAAAATTAACCAATCGCATGTCGCCACGTGTCGTAAACAGTGTAAGGACCGATCCTTATTTAGAGATTTTAAGGATCGAATCCTTAAGTTTTAGTGGGGTCTACTGATTATTTAATTATTTTTTCACTAAGGATTCCTCTTAAGGATCCTTTGTTGCGGCTGCTCTAAGTGCATGTGAATGTAGTTTCAATAAAGTAACAGCGAATTTTGACTCGTGACAGACTCGAACTGGACTTCACATGTCTATATGAGAAGTTGACAGATTTACCCTCCTCGATGTAGATTTAAACCCGAGGAAGGTAGGATAAATAATGTAATTTGACATAGGTCGACGAGGTTTTGATCGACTTGTGCTGGTTAGGAAGGGGACAAAGACAAAAGCAAATAAGGTGAACAAAGCCATACCTTGATTAATAGAAAAGGAAAAGGCCAAAGCTATTGTTTATATGTGTATATTATATTTTTAAAAAGCTGAATTTAAAACAGAAACATTTGAACCGTCACGTGAAAGAGAGACCTAAACTACAAGCAAACATGTTCACGTAATAAATTATTTAACAGAGTAATGTTGTCATTTTTTGTTTTGTTTTGTAAAAGTGTTGTCAATTATATTAATAATTTTATTTTATTATCAAGAAAATAAATCAAGAATTACCTGGATTTAAAGAAGCGTTATTGCTCAAGATTCCAGTGAAGACGGCGGTTTTGGTCATAAAACGTGTCGAGCCTCGATGGGTCTTTGATCTATCCCTGCATGATGCTATATCATTGCACCATCCTCCTCCCTATCAGTTCACCACCTTTTTATTAATATATAATACTTGCAAAAAGAAGAAGAAATGCGTGCAAAATGAAAAAAAACAATAATTTGGGTAATTTTCTTAATAATTATAGTAATTACGTGCAGACCAATGAACTGTCGATTGAATGAAATGAATGCTAATAAAACAAATAAATAAATTTGGTTCTCTTTCATAATTCTGTTTCGGATAAAAGAAAAGAACTATGGAAAGAAGTAGAGAATGTTATAAATGCGCGTCAGAAAGTGAAAGGCGTGAGATATGATCCAACTAGCTCAAGACACTATGATGATCTAAAGTTTCTGTAGCATTCCCATTGGGAGTTTTAAGAAATTTGGTGTTTCCGTAAAATTAATAATCACAAATTAAATTAAATATATATACATATATATATTTTTAAAAAATTGGTGGATAGATATTCTCATTGAGAATGTTCTAAGAGATGTAATAGATGTAATAGTTAGAAATCAATTACTAGCATATATCAACGTATTATAGAATAATAATACAGAGCCAGTACTTGGTTACATTCTAATCTCCTGATTGGGTTTGATTATGAGTCGAGATAGTTTGCACTATAAACCATATTTATGATGAACAGTTGTTATTGCTAATCGTTAGTATTAAGATTTATTTAAGAATTGGTTAATGTTATCGGTAGCTGACTAACATTAACAAAAACTCTGTAAAAATCTGAGTTTATTCCAGATGCTAGCTAGCTGGATTCAATTATTTTTGCCTACTCATGGGGGGGTTGGTTACAACAGCAACACTTTAGGTAATGAACTAAATCAAGCAATGATCAATACAAGAAAATACAATTCCAATGACCAATATTGGCTGGCTGATCAAATTTTATTCGCATCTAAGATAGATTGCTATTGTTTAAATACTAGTAGTATTTAATAATCGCACACCATTGTAGGAATTAAAAAATAAAAATATTCTGTGTTTGAATCTTTTAAAAATTAACTATAAAGTAAAAATAATTAAATTACCTCAAACTGCAAAAGCCAATTGTCTGATCCAGCACCGAAGCCTCTGTCCAAGTGATAAGCTGGTAAGCTACCGTCCAAGCAAACTACAAAAAAACATAAAATCCAAATGTAAGCAAATAAAAACTGGCATAAGGAAAATCAAACTAATGACCAAAATGACAGTGAGTAGCTAGGCAGCAAGTAGAGTGGTTTATGATATGATGATGTTGCTTCATATTTTATACTCTATCCGTTTTGATTTAATTGTCGTTGTAGGAAAAAAAATCATTTCAAAATAAATATTATTTTAGAGTTTCAATACAAAATTTATTAATAAAATTTTTTATTTTATTTTTCTATTGGTTGAAATATGATTACGTGTATAAGTAATTGTGTTTTATTTTGAAAATATACAAAATTATATATTTTTTTAATATGTGTATATAAATCTAAAATGATAAGTAAAATAAACAGAACGAGTAATATAAAGCGGTTAAAACGTATAGTGAATTCATCGAGTAAAATTCATATAAATAGAGTGATAGCAATATTACTGATAATTAACCAATAAAAAATATATAAATGTGTTATATAGGCGACAAATGATTCTGTTAAAGAAAAAGAAAAGACGACAAAAGAAAAAAAGAGGAGGAAGACATACAAGCACCAAGAGCAGCGGCCCCTTGAACTAGTGTGATGCTAACACGCCGCCCTGGGTCGCCGGAAACCAGCGGTGGAGATAAGCCCACGCAGAAGAGAAGAACCATCACCGCCGTTAGATCGAGAAGCCGCGTAGTCTTCATAGTTTCACTTTTTTTGACGCTTCAATGGTGAGTGAAGGCGAGAGGGCGATGGAAACGGTGTTTGTGAAAATTATGCCTGTCTTTTTGTTATATTTATAAGGTTAACTTATAGAGATTTTTTACAAAAAAATATATGGAAAGTTATTTGGAGAAGAAGAAAGGGAAAGGAGAGACCAAGTGGGCAAGAGGTAATAGGTAAGAGATAGAGAGAGAGAGAGAGCTTATGATTCTGATAGGCACAAATAAACTTTCGTCAGCTTGGAGAAAGATGGATTGTTATAAATCTCATATATACATAGATGATAGATACATATGCATTCACATTTTATCACATGGAGAGAGAACATATTTTTCATATTTTGTGTGTGTAAAGAGAGACATCTGACTAAAAGTTAAATTGTTTTACTTTTTTGTTATTATTTGCATAATAAATTTTATTTATTTCGTTTTATTTTAATTGTTATTTTACTTTACAACAACAATTGAAATTTTACTAGATTACATTTTTTATTCCAGAAAAAATAATAAATAATAATTTATTACCAGTAGATATATGAGATGATATTTTTCTTTTTAAAAAGGTTTTCTTACTAAAGATTCATTTGAAGTCAACATTTCCTCATCTTGTTTTCCACTAGTCAGCAATTCCTATTTTTGTTTTTTTCACTAGTTAACATTTATATTCCTTTTCATGTAATTCAAGTGTTTGTCACCATCCAAAATCTATTATTTCGATATTTAGTTTTTTTTTCCCTTTCTGGTTTATGTAAAACTGATATCTATATACTTTGCGTTGAAATAACTCTTACTTCCACAGGAGAGATAAGTTTAGTTATGTGTGGATAGTAGACTAGACATCATAGTGTGTAGATAGGAACAAACAAATTATAAATGAGAATACTTCTTATATTTTTAGAAATAATTCCAAGTATGGTGATGGGTCATGGACTCATGAAGTGGGTCACCAGCCTATGGATTAGACTCGAAAATCAACCTTGATAGGTGTCTTCTGGTTTAGGTTCACCGAAACTTCTATAATATCTCCTTAGACAGAAAAAAATATATAAGAAAGATCATTGAAATTTGTTTACATATGTTAAAGGGGGATATACGATATAAATATAATTATCTTAGAAACATTTACATTGATTAACTAATCAAATATGTTTAATAATGATGTTTTTTGTCAACCAAATTTATTAACAATTTTTTTTAAAGGCATGCGTATTATTTGTGAATGTAAATACTTTGGTTTAGTCATCAAGAAAGAAAAGTTATAGTTATGGTTGTTAGCCATATTATGATGGGTTGGGTTTGGTCCTAACGGTCCTCCCTGTTCTCCAAAATGATTGTTTGTTTCCCTTTGAAGTGAAGCTACCCAAATGTCTCGAATTACATAAAAATCAATTTTCTTTTAGCGTCTAGACATTTTCTCCGTACGAATGTATTTTAGCAAAGCCTTTCAATGATAAACCAACACTGTAAGAAAGAAAAAATCAACTGCTAACAAATGGTTATCTGATAGCACAAAATAACATTTTTATTCGACTAGGTGCATGGTTTAATGACTCCACAAACAAAACAAGCTTAGTTAAAGCTTTTTCTATAAGAGTGAGTGAGTTTGTTGCCAAATCATGGACCAGGTCATAATGGATCGTGGGCTAGCTTTATCACTGAATAGAACTTTGGGCCTTTTGCCCAAATCAAAGGGAGATGATTAGGCCAGTGGAAATTAACCGAACCGAACCAAAAAATTATATTCTGATTTTAACGTGATTTTTTTTTTGCTTTTAGTGAATATGGATGATTAACGTATTTAACGATGATTCAAGAAAAAATCGAATAAACCCACACTCTCAGACCAGACCACGGTGGCTCTTGGTTAATCGGAGAAAAATTAGGGTTTACTATCGGCGTCGGACGGGGGAAGAATGGGTACTTCGGTGCAGGTTTCTCCACTGTGCGGAGTTTACAACGAGAATCCACTCTCCTACTTAGTCTCCATTGATGGCTTCAACTTCCTCCTCGACTGTGGTTGGAACGACCTCTTTGACCCTTCTCTCCTCGAACCTCTCTCCAGGTTTCCTCTCCTTTTCACTTCCTTCTTTGTTTTGGAATTCGAAAAGGTTCAATCTTAGAACACGTGATTGAGTTCATTTGCCAAATACTATTAGAGATTCAGTTTCGATTCTTCTGGTTTCAGGGTTGCTTCTACTATAGATGCGGTTTTGCTTTCTCACCCGGATACGCTTCACCTCGGTGCTCTTCCTTATGCCATGAAGCAGCTTGGACTCTCTGCTCCGGTTTACGCCACTGAGCCTGTTCACAGATTAGGTCTCCTCACAATGTATGATCAGTATCTATCGAGAAAGGTGAAATCTTTTTTGCAGGATTGTTTATATTGCTATCTGTTCTGCATTGTGTCATTTTCATGATGATCTTATTTGTTTGCAGCAAGTCTCCGACTTTGATCTGTTTACGCTGGATGACATTGATTCAGCTTTCCAGAATGTCATCAGATTGACTTACTCCCAGAATTACCATCTTTCTGGTAATGTAGTTTCAGTGATTCGCAGTCTTTTATAGCAAACCAGAAAAAAAAATGACACTTATCTCAAATATCGGGAATGAGTTTATTAGGAGGCCTCAAAGTTTTTTGTGTTTGCCCTATTAGGAAAGGGAGAAGGTATTGTAATTGCTCCTCATGTTGCTGGACATATGCTGGGAGGTAGTATTTGGAAGATAACAAAGGATGGGGAGGAGGTTGTGTATGCTGTTGACTACAATCATCGGAAAGAAAGGTACACATTTTCAGCTTTCACCTGATGTGGAATTCGATTTTTTTTGTTCATAACTAATAATAAAGAAGCAGGATCGTGATACTGAGCTGTACATCTTTATTCAGGCATTTAAACGGAACTGTTTTACAGTCTTTTGTTCGACCTGCTGTTCTGATTACCGATGCGCACAATGCTCTTTATACCAATCAAACCCAAAGCCATCACAGGGACACAGAATTTTTGGGTTGGCTTTTATCTCTTCTGTGTTATTTAAGAAAAATCTGCTTCTAACTGCCTGAATCACGTGTGCATGTCCACATTTATCATTCAGATACCATTTCAAAACATTTGGAAGTTGGGGGCAATGTATTATTGCCAGTAGACACTGCAGGTCGAGTCCTGGAACTTCTCTTGATACTTGAACAGGTGGGAGATTCGATTTTAAATTTACTTTGCTTTCAGTTAATCCTTTCAGCTATTTGTATGTAGATACTGAATATTGATTAAACCTGCAGCATTGGTCACAGAGAGCTTTTAGCTTTCCCATTTACTTTCTCACATATGTGTCATCTAGCACAATTGACTATGTTAAGAGCTTCCTCGAGTGGATGAGTGACTCCATTTCAAAGTCCTTTGAGACTTCACGTGATAACGCCTTTCTATTGAGGTATTTTTTTTCTTCTGAAAAGTGTCATATATGTGCCTTCGTTCGTTTACAATAACGGAAGACATTAAATGTAATTCAAACACTTTCAGGCACGTCACTCTCTTGATAAACAAGACTGATCTGGATAATGCTCCACCTGGTCCAAAGGTTGGTTTATAAGTAACTCACGCGTGTTTGGTCGTATATAGAACTTGGTGGATTGGATATTTTGTGTTCTTTCTCCTCAGGTGATAGTAGAATTATATTATTCTTTTTAATATTTTTTTGTAACTGAACCCGCTTTTATAGGTTGTTCTTGCGTCCATGGCTAGTCTTGAAGCTGGTTTTGCTCGAGATATATTCGTGGAATGGGCCAATGATCCCAGAAATTTAGTCCTCTTTACTGAAACAGGCCAGGTATAGCGTACTTGATTTTTTCTTTCTTTTCTTTTTCTCAGGTGAGATATCATCGTGCTCCTTAAATTATTAATTGTTTATTTTTTGTTGTCATGTGTTTCTGTTTGCAGTTTGGCACTTTAGCTCGTATGCTTCAGTCAGCCCCACCTCCCAAATTTGTTAAAGTCACCATGTCTAAGAGGGTTCCTTTGGCCGGGGAAGAGTTGATTGCATATGAAGAGGAGCAAAACAGACTGAAGAGAGAGGAAGCCTTGCGAGCTAGCCTCGTCAAAGAGGAGGAAATAAAAGCTTCCCATGGACCTGATGAAAATTCAAGTGAACCTATGGTCATAGATACCAAGATTACTCACGATGGTAATGTTTCTTCTAAATTGTGAAAAAACTCCAGTAGCCTTGATTATTTATAGCTTCTTCCCTTTCATGTAAATTTCAACTTAGATTGAAAATTTTGTACTGAAACGGAATGCATATGGTACTCCTTGAGTCCTCGTATATGAATTGGTTAGCTGCCATTAGGAGGCAATTTTGTGGTCATATTGGAGGGACGTAGAAGCGACAATTAGAATCATGTTACATTTGTGTAAAATCCGTGTTAGTTTTCAGTCCCACAGTAGACTTCCTGTTGTCGTTTTGATGGGTGTTCTTGCCATTACTTAGTGGTCTGCAGCTGACCTTTCACATTTCTGACACACATGCAGTTGTTGGGTCTCACGGGCCTGCATATAAAGATATATTGATAGATGGATTTGTTCCCCCATCCAGCAGCGTTGCTCCAATGTTCCCATTCTATGATAACTCAGCTGACTGGGACGAGTATGGGGAGGTCATTAATCCAGATGACTACGTGATCAAGGATGAGGACATGGACCGAGGAGCAATGCATGTACGTTCCCTCTAATTCTGGTCTCTGTTTGGTTTTTATTTAGCTCTTTTTTATTAGCGACCAACTAGACCTCTTAATTTCCATGATGTTGTTTGCATACTGGTTCTTTAACAAAACTTTCTGTGTATTAATATATACGAAATCTCCACGATATTCACTGAGGATTTGGGATACAAATAGGAAACCCTTATTTTTTTCACCATAAAATTGCTTAGTCTCTTGATTTGGCTTTGAGTACAATCCTTCAATTCAGTGCATTGGTTCTATGATTGGCTTTTTGTTTTCTTTTTGGCAATTGATTGCTTGCGAGCAAGGATTTCTATGCTGTACTTGGTTTGGATTGTGTAAATGTATGTCATTATCTCCAAAATGTTATCTCTAAACCACCCTTCTAGAATTAGGTACATAAACTCTTATGTTGCTATTAGATTTCTGATATAAAATCCCATTTCAGGCAGGAGGTGATGTGGATGGAAGGCTTGATGAGGCAACTGCTAGTCTCATGCTAGATACCAGACCTTCGAAAGTCATATCTAATGAGCTCATTGTAAGTAGACGCCAATACAAACTTCATAAGAGCTCTCTATCTATCTAAAAAAGCAAGACATTGATAGAGATATTGCTGCTGTCAAGTTCTCTTGATAAGTGATTTGGTTTGTTCTTATGCTTTTTTTTTTGCACAGGTGACTGTTAGTTGTTCACTTGTTAAAATGGACTACGAAGGTCGTTCAGATGGCCGTTCAATCAAGTCAACGATTGCACATGTTTCTCCTCTGAAACTTGTACGTTAGCTAGCGCGGTTCCTTTTTTCCCTTGTCTTTATATGTATAGTAGTCAATCACTTCAGCTCATGTAATCCAATATCATGTGTAAGGTTCTGGTGCACGCAACAGCAGAGGCTACGGAGCATTTGAAGCAACACTGCTTGAACAGCATCTGTCCGCACGTGTACGCTCCAAAAATAGAGGAAACCGTGGATGTGACTTCTGATCTATGTGCTTATAAGGTAAAAACCCCGAAACTAGGAAAATCCCTCTTAACAGATGGGGTTTGAGTTGTGATAAAACTAACCTGTATGGGTTTCCTCTCCGTATGACACCAGGTCCAGCTCTCTGAAAAGCTGATGAGCAATGTGATCTTCAAGAAGGTACCCTTTTATTTCTCATGTTCTTTTCTTGTTTGGGTTCTCATTAATGTCGGCGGATCATAAAACATTTCATATGTTTGAAATGAGCAGCTGGGAGATTCAGAAGTAGCATGGGTGGATTCAGAAGTAGGGAAGACAGGGAGCGAGATGAGGTGTCTACAGCCAATGGCGAGTGCTGCAGCTCCTCACAAACCTGTGCTAGTGGGAGATCTGAAAATGCAGGACTTCAAGCAGTTTCTGGCAAGCAAAGGAGTTCAGGTAGAGTTTGCAGGTGGAGGAGCTTTACGATGTGGTGAATATGTCACTCTACGGAAGGTCGGTCCAACTGGTCAGAAGGTAATAATACTTTATGCTAATGTATTCAAAGCCATATATATATTTACCCACTCAATGGCTTATGTAAGGTGATTGGTCTTCAGGGGGGAGCATCAGGGCCACAGCAGATTCTGATAGAAGGACCGTTATGTGAAGATTACTATAAGATCAGGGATTATCTCTACTCTCAGTTTTACCTCCTCTGATGGTACAAGTAAGAGAGAGAAGATGCAGCTTCTTCTTCTTCTTTTGTAGTTTCCAACACTTTCAACTACTTCAGTGTAATCTTCTTTGTTTTGAATAACTTGAATGTAATCTTTACGTAGTCGATGAGCCTTGTCCTTCACTCCTTTGACATGTTATTAGAAAAACTGAAACTAAAAACAAAAACAATGAAGCTGTGCTTGCTGACGTGGTCTTTGTGTGTGCTGACATGGCATGCATTATTTAAAATTTACTAACGCGGTAAACATGGGACAGATTAAATTTTTTTTTTAATTTAATTAGGTGGTTAGGTGGTGGTGTTGGTGCGTGTGTGTTTTGTGTGAGGGCGATCACTCCAACAACACTCTCTCTCTTTTTTTCCAGTGACGAAGACAAAGCACCACCAAACATATTATTCTTCTAATTTCTAAAACCCTAAATAATAATAATCCCTTCGCCTTTTATTTCAATCTCTTCTTCTCTTACTTCTTACCGATTGATTCTCTCGTGATTTTTTTTTCTTATCCTCACTTACCACCAACCATGGCTTCCGCGACCGCCACGTGGACTCCTACCTCCCTCCAGCTCCGTCTCGCTTTGAGCTCAGGCGTTCGCCGGAAATCCAACGCCGTCTACTTACGCCCCTCGCGTATTGGTAGGAAATCGAGTTGTGGAGTTGTCTGTTGCGTTTCGCAGAAGCCTGGAGTCGAGGCGTGGACTGGATCGGATTCATCAAATCCACCGGCGGCGGATGGTTTGGCTGGGTGGGCGGATTCCGGTAACGACGGAGGAAAGTCTTCCAGAGCTAAGAAGAAGAGTTTGATTGAAGGTATACATACGCTGATGTTTACTTATTCTGGTGATTCGGAGTTTCCTAGTGGTTTAATTCAGCTAGTAAGAGTATCTGATTACAGTTTGAAAAATGCTTCTCCACTGAGTGTGTAGATTAAGAGGTTGTTTAAACTGTGTACATAGATAGTCAAACGGTACATTGTATGTTTAAGATAATGTTCAGCAGTTTTTGAATACTCTGCTTGAAACTGTAGTTTACCTTTTTCCTGGTGGACTAATAATCTGTAATTAGTTTGCTTTCAGGTGTAGTTGGGGCTGGAGTTGCTGGAATCGTTTTGGTTGCTGGTTTAAGCTACGCTGTTTCGTCTTTTAACAAGCGTAATCATGCCAGTAAGTTCAGCTCGTTCTCTTTCAAAGCTCTACTCAAGCTTGCTCGAGTGCTTCTTTCAGAATTTGTTGTACTGATGTATATGGCAATTAAATTGTGAGCGCAGGACTGAAACCTGAAATGCAGCCATTGACTTCTCAGCAAGAAAGCTTGCTTATAACATCTGATGAAGCTCCTAGTGGTGAAGCAAAGGAGGAAAACAATCTTAAGGACGAGGTTAAGAGTATAGAAAACAATGATATAGGTCAGCAGCAAGGTGATGAAGCGTCTGGTGAAGATAAAATACTGAGTACTGAGGATTCGTCGTTTGATGGTATCGTATCTGATGGAACAGATGCCACTGAAAATATCACTTCCGAAACTACGCCTGAAGCAGAGTTGAAGCTCCATGTTGAATCTGATCCTGGGACGCCAGAAAGTGAGAAAATAATTTCTGAATCCAAGTCTGTGTTAGACTCATCCCCTGAGGCTATAGATTCACAAAAGGGTGATATTACTGGAGCGGAAAATCCAGAAGAACCTGATAGCCTTCCAGACACTGAACCGACCAATGTGTCTGATTTAGAAAATCAAGTCGACAGTCAGAAAGAAGATTCCATGTCTTCTTTACCTGACAGCGATGCTTATGCAGCCACAGGGACTGTAGTTGTTGGCGTTTCTGTTGCTTCACAATCAGATTTGACTTCGGATCCTCACACTGTGCCACTAAATGACACGGGGTCAGCATTCTCGACTGTGACTGAGGATCTTCATGAGGTAAATGGAACACCTGAGGACTTGGCTACGGAAAGAATGTCATCAATCTTGGACATCGATACAGAGAAAGAAGTTGAATCTTCAGAAACTCCTGTGTCACAATCAACATATTTGTCAAAAAATGAACTTAACATTAATAGTCAAGACGAGCCTACCGACGACGGACAACTTCTGGAAACACCGAGTGGTGGAAGTGCATTTTCTTCAACAGGAATTCCTGCACCTTCTATATCTTTTCAAGTAAATCCTGGAAAGATTCTTGTCCCCGCAGCTGCAGATCAGGCCCAGTGTCAAGCATTTGCTGCTTTGCAAGTTCTGAAGGTAATATTTTAAATGTTGTATAAACCCTCGCTATGTTGTTTGATTGTGTAAGATTTGCTTCGTTATGGCACTTGTAGATTTTGCAGCTTATGAATAATTTTCCCTTTTCCAGGTGATTGAAACTGACATCCTACCTAGCGATCTTTGTACGCGCAGAGAATATGCCAGGTGGCTGGTTTCTGCTAGCAGTGCATTATCAAGGTATGTCTAATGATAGTGTTAGTGGATCTGGTGGGGTTAGAATGTTCATCTTTGGTATTGAAAAGTGAATTTCATACATCTCTGCAGAAACACGACCTCAAAAGTGTATCCTGCAATGTATATAGAGAATGTTACAGAGCTTGCTTTCGATGATATTACTCCTGAAGACCCTGATTTTTCATCCATTCAAGGTAAAACTGGACTCTGAATTTTAACTCTTCCCAAAACGAAGATAACCGGTGAAGCTAACTTTTGTGTACTCTTTTCAGGTTTGGCAGAAGCAGGACTTATCACAAGCAAGCTTTCTAACCGCGATTTGCTTAACGATGTTGAAGGCACCTTCTTGTTTTCCCCTGAAAGGTATTTATGTCACTGGAAAACTGGAACTCATCCTGCTTGTTAAAAAGAAATTCTGCATTTGTATACCGCATTGACAGTAACAGATAAATATTCGTGAACCTTGATACGGTTACCTTATTTTCTATTTGAGATGTGAGTGCTACGTCTTCAGTATTCTCATGGAACAGAACTGCATAAAATCATTGTTCTTCTATTTTTGAATACTATGGTTAAGCTTTATACTTCCACATTACATTTGCATTCAGATATTAGCTATTTCTAGAAGTTAAGCTTATTTCTTGTCCTACGCAGCCTTCTTTCACGCCAGGATCTTATAAGCTGGAAAATGGCCTTGGAGAAACGACAGCTTCCAGAAGCTGATAAAAAGGTTGCCTATCAAGCTTGGTTTACATACTTCTCATAATATTGCATATAATCATCAATTCAATCCACCATGCAGATGCTGTATGAACTCTCGGGTTTCATTGATATCGATAAGATAAACCCAGATGCATGGCCTGCCATCATTGCAGATGTATCTACCGGGGAACAAGGAATCGCTGCCCTTGCATTTGGTATGCGTAGATTTCACTTATAAATATGTCTTCTAGCACAATCATGGCTTTATTGTATAATGCACACCCCTTTTTAGGTTGTACAAGATTGTTTCAGCCTCATAAACCGGTCACTAAAGCTCAAGCTGCCATTGCTCTCTCAAATGGTGAGGCTTCTGACATAGTCACTGAAGAACTGGCACGCATCGAAGCAGAATCAATGGCTGAAAAGGCCGTGTCTGCACATAACGCCCTGGTTGCCGAGGTTGAAAAGGATGTTAATGCCAGCTTCGAGAAAGAGCTTTCCCTGGAACGAGAAAAGATTGAAGCAGTCGAGAAAATGGCGGAACAGGTGAAACTGGAGTTGGAGCAGCTGAGGGAGAAGAGAGAGGAAGAGAATCTGGTGTTGGTGAAAGAACGAGCTGCAGTTGATTCAGAAATGGAGGTGCTCTCAAGGTTAAGACGTGAAGCTGAAGAGAAGCTGGAGGACTTGATGAGCAACAAGGCAGAGATATCTTTTGAGAAGGAAAAGGTTTCCAGTCTTCGAAAAGAAGCTGAAGAAGAGAGCCAGCGGATTTCAAAGTTGCAATATGAATTGGAAGTAGAGCGTAAAGCCCTCTCCATGGCCAGGTACTCTTCCTACAGCCCAAACTATACAATATATTTATAATGTCTCAAAGGATCTATCTACATTCTAATATCAACCAAATGAGTGTAAGCCTTTAGGATCTGTGGCTGAATCCTCATATGTTATTTGTTCAGATCATGGGCCGAGGAGGAAGGAAAGAGAGCTAGAGAGCAAGCTAGAGCATTAGAAGAGGCTAGAAAGCCCTGGGAAACAAACGGACTAAGAGTTATTGTTGACAAAGACCTTCAAGAGAATGTAGAGACTGAACAAAGCGTATTGCTAAACACCGTAGAGCGATCTTCCATTGAAGGAACTGAGGAGAGAGCCCAAACCCTTATGGATAAGCTGAAGGAGATGGCAGAATCCGTGGGTGGAAAATCCCGGGAAGTGATCTCCATGGTGATGGAGAAGATACGTTCATGGATTATGGTCTTGAAGGAATACGCAGAGAACTTGGGGAAGCGAGCGGGAGAAATGAGAGAGGCAGCCATTGTTAAGGCAAAAGGAGCAGCAAAGGAGGTTGAGAAAGGGACAGTTCAGGTAGGCGATAAGGTGAAGAGAGTGGCCGAGGAGTGTAGAGATGGCGTTGGGAAGATCACTCAGAGGTTCAAGACCTAAGAGAGTTCTTCAAGTTGTTTTTCTTTTTCCATAAAAATGAAATAAAAAAGAGAATAATGGGGGTGGCCATTACATTATATACAGTATTTGGCCAGTGATGATGATCAGAGAGTTCAAAACTGTAACATTTTGTAATTTTTGTTATGTGCTTACTACTTACACTCTAGTGCATTACATAACAGTTGCCTTTGGTACGGTATAAACACTTCATGATCTGCTTCTCGACATTTTTCATGTCACATCTTTGATCTTTTTACTTTATATTAAAAAAACTCCAAACCGAAGCAGAGGTCTCAGACGTCACCGTTTGTTTAACGAATAGAATTCCCTTTGGGTTAAAACGGCACGAAAGCTTCCTACATACGCGAACCCCCAATAAGTAGGACCCATTCTCAGTCATCTAAAGAGCGCCAGAGCTAGACGACGCGAATTTCAAATT
>MU107722.1:9648-26164 GCA_012274485.2 Sinapis alba | reverse complement strand
AAGTTCTTCAGGCTTCTAATAAAACCAGGATGAATCACTATGTAAGAAGCTTGATTTGGAACCACTAATCAGTTGAGAGTCATTCATAAAGTTGAATAAATCTCATAGGAGTTATAGGAGTTATGTTGAAGAAGTTATTCAACTTTCTAATCAGGATAGCTATGTTTAGCCTCTTTGGACATGTGGAAAGTTCTTCAAGCTTCTAATAAAACCAGGATGAATCACTATGTAAGAAGTTTGATTTGGAACCATTAATCAGTGGACAGTCTTTCATGAAGTTGAATAAATCTCATAGGAGTTATGTTGAAGAAGTTATTCCACTTTCTAACAAGGATATCCATATTTATTCTGTTTGGACATATGGCAAGTTCTTCAAGCTTCTAATCAAACCAGGATGAATCACTATATAAGAAGTTTGATTTGGAACCATTAATCAGTGGACAATCTTTCATGAAGTTGAATAAATCTCATAGGAGTTATGTTGAAGAAGTTATTCCACTTCCTAATAAGGAAATCAATGTTTACCCTGTTTGGACACTATGTTAAAAGCTTGATTTGGAACCATTAATCAGTGGAGAGTATCCAGGTTTAGCCTTTATGGACCTATGACAAGTTCTTCAAGCTTCTATTCAAACCATGATGTATCATTATGTAAGAAGCTTGATTTGGAACCATTAATCAGTTGAGAGTCATTCATAAAGTTGAATAAATCTCATAGGAGTTATGTTGAAGAAGTTATTCCAGTTTCTTATCAAGATATCTATGTTTAGCCTCTTTGGACATGTGGAAAGATCTTCAAGCTTCTAATCAAACCAGGTTTAATCACTGTATAAGAAGCTTGATTTGGAACCACTGATTAGTGGAGAGTCTCCATGAAGTTTAATAAATCTCATAGGAGTTATGTTGAAGAAGTTGTTCCACTTTATAATCATGATATCAATGTTTAGCTTGTTTGGACATATGACAAGTTCTTCAAGCTTCTAAATAAACCAGGATGAATCGCTATGTAAGAAGCTTGATTTGAAACCATTAATCAGCCGTCAGTTTTTCGTGAAGTTGAATAAATCTCATAGGAATTATGTTGAAGAAGTTATTCCACTTTTTGATCAGGATATCTCTGTTTAGCCTGTTTGGACATATAGCAAGTTCTTCAAGCTTCTAATCAAACCAGGATGAATCACTATATAAGAAGCTTGATTTGGAACCACTGATTAGTGGAGAGTCTCCATGATGTTTAATAAATATCATAGGAGTTATGTTGAAGAAGTTATTCCACTTTCTAATCAGGATATCAATGTTTACCCTGTTTGGACATATGAAAAGTTCTTCAAGCTTCTAATCAATCCACGATGAATCACTATGTAAGAAGCTTGATTTGGAACCAATAATCAGTGGAGAGTATCCATGAAGTTGAATAAATCCCATAGGAGTTATGTTGAAAAGTTATTCCACTTTCTGATCAGGATATCCATGTTTAGCCTGTTTGGATATGTGGCAAGTTCTTCAAGCTTCTAATCAAACCATGATGAATCACTATGTAAGAAATTTGATTTGGAACCATTAATCAGTGGACAGTCTTTCGTGAAGTTGAATAAATCTCATAGGAGTTATGTTGAAGAAGTTATTCCACTTTCTAACAAGGATATCCAGGTTTAGCCTGTTTGGACCTATGGTAAGTTCTTNTTTGGATATGTGGCAAGTTCTTCAAGCTTCTAATCAAACCATGATGAATCACTATGTAAGAAATTTGATTTGGAACCATTAATCAGTGGACAGTCTTTCGTGAAGTTGAATAAATCTCATAGGAGTTATGTTGAAGAAGTTATTCCACTTTCTAACAAGGATATCCAGGTTTAGCCTGTTTGGACCTATGGTAAGTTCTTCAAGCTTCTAATCAAACTAGGATGAATCACTATGTAAGAAGCTTGATTTGGAACCATTAATCAGTTGAGAGTAATTAATAAAGTTGAATAAATCTCATAGGAGTTATGTTGAAGAAGTTATTCCACTTTCTAATCAGGATATCAATGTTTACCCTGTTTGGACATATGAAAAGTTCTTCAAGCTTCTAATCAATCCACGATGAATCACTATGTAAGAAGCTTGATTTGGAACCAATAATCAGTGGAGAGTATCCATGAAGTTGAATAAATCCCATAGGAGTTATGTTGAAGAAGTTATTCCACTTTCTGATCAAGATATTTATGTTTAGCCTCTTTGGACATATGGCAAGTTCTTCAAGCTTCTAATCAAACCAGGATGAATCACTATGTAAGAAGTTTGAATTGAAACCATTAATCAGTGGACGGTCTTTCATGAAGTTGAATAAATCTCATAGGAGTTATGTTGAAGGAGTTATTCCACTTTCTAACAAGGATATCCAAGTTTAGCCTGTTTGGACCTATGACAAGTTCTTCAAGCTTCTAATCAAACCAGGATGAATCACTATGTAAGAAGCTTGATTTGGAACCATTAATCAGTGGAGATTTTTTCATGAAGTTGAATAAATCTCATAGGAGTTAAGTTGAAGAAGTTATTCCACTTTCTGATCAGGATATCCATGTTTGGCCTGTTTGGACATATGGCAAGTTCTTCAATCTTCGTATCAAACCAGGATGAATCACTATGTAAGAAGGCTAATTTGGAACCAATAATCAGTAGAGATTTTTCATGAAGTTGAATAAATCTCATAGGAGTTATGTTGAAGAAGTTATTCCACTTTCTAACAAGGATATCCATGTTTAGTCTGCTTGGACATATGGCAAGATCTTCAAGCTTCTAATCAAACCAAGATGAATCACTATGTAAGAAGCTTGATTTGGAACCATTAATCAGTGGAGAGTTTTTCATGAAGTTAAATAAGTCTCATAGGTGTTATGTTGAAGAAGTTATTCCACTTTCTAACAAGAAAATCCAGGTTTAGCCTGTTTGGACCTATGACAAGTTATTCAAGCTTCTAATCAAACCATGATGAATCACTATGTAAGAAGCTTGATTTGGAACCATTAATCAGTGGAGAGTTTTTCATGAAGTTGAATAAATCTCATAGGAGTTAAGTTGAAGAAGTTATTCCACTTTCTAACAAGGATATCCAGGTTTAGCCTGTTTGGACCTATGACAAGTTTTTCAGACTTCTAATCAAACTAGGATGAATCACTATGTAAGAAGCTTGATTTAGAACCACAAATCAGTTGAGAGTCATTCATAAAGTTGAATACATCTCATAAGAGTTATGTTGAAGAAGTTATCCCACTTTCTAATCAGGATATCTATGTTTAGTCTCTTTGGACATATGGCAAGTTCTTAAAGCTTCTAATCAAACCAGGATGAATCATTATGTAAGAAGTTTGATTTGGAACCATTAATCAATGGACAGTCTTTCATGAAGTTGAATAAATCTAATAGGAGTTATGTTGAAGTAGTTGTTCCAATTTATAATCATGATATCAATGTTTAACTTGTTTGGACATATAACAAATTCTTCAAGCTTTTAAAATCAGGATGAATCACTATGTAAGAAGTTTGATTTGGAACCATTAATCAGTGGATAGTTTTTCATGAAGTTGAATAAATCTCATAGAAGTTATGTTGAAGATGTTATTCCACTTTCTGATAAGGATATCCTTGTTTACCCTGTTTGGACATATGGCAAGTTCTTCAAGCTTCTAATCAAACTAGGATGAATCACTATATAAGAAGCTTAATTTTGAACCACTGATTAGTGGAGAGTCTCCATGAAGTTGAATAAACCTCATAGGAGTTATGTTAAAGAAGTTATTCCACTTTCTAAACAAGATATCAATGTTTAGCCTGTTTGGATATATGTCAAGTTCTTCAAGCTTTTAATCAATCCAGGATGAATCACTATGCAAGAAGCTTGATTTGGAACCATTAATCAGTGGAGAGTATCCATGAAGTTGAATAAATCCCATAAGAGTTATGTTAAAAAGTTATTCCAATTTCTGATTAGGATATCCAGGTTTAGCCTGTTTGGACATATGAAAAGTTCTTTAAGCTTCGTATCAAACCAGGATGAATAACTATGTAAGAAGCTTAATTTGGAACCACTAATTAGGGGAGAGTCTCCATGAAGTTGAATAACTTTTTATGTTGAAGAAGTTATTCCACTTTCTAATCAAGATATCAATGTTAGGGGAGAGTCTCCATAAAGTTGAATAAATCTCATAGGAGTTATGTTGAAGAAGTTATTCCACTTTCTAATCAGAATATCAATGTTAAGAATGTTTGGATATATGGCAAGTTCTTCAAGCTTCTAATCAAACAAGGAAAAATCACTATGTAAGAAGCTTGATTTAGAACCATTTATCAGTCGAGAGTATCCATGAAGTTGAATAAATCCCATAGGAGTTATGTTGAAGAAGTTATTTCACTTTCTAATCAGGATATTCCTGTTTAGCCTGTTTAGACATATGGCAAAATCTTCAAGCTTCTAACCAAACCATGATGAATCACTATGTAAAAAGCTTGATTTGGAACCATTAATCAGTTGAGAGTTTTTCATGAAGTTGAATAAATCTCATAGCAGTTATGTTAAAGAAGTTATTCTACTTTCTAACAAGGATATCCAGGTTTAGCCTGTTTAGACCTATGGCAAGTTCTTCAAGCTTCTAATCAAACCAGGATGAATCACTATGTAAGAATCTTGATTTGGAACCATTAATCAGTTAAGAGTAATTAATAAAGTTAAATAAATCTCATAGGAGTTATGTTGAAGAAGTTATTCCACTTTCTGATTAGGATATCTATGTTTAGCCTGTTTGGACATATGGCAAGTTCTTCAAGCTTCTAATCAAACCAGGATGAATCACCATGTAAGAAGTTTGAAATGGAACCATTAATCAGTGGACAATCTTTCATGAAGTTGAATAAATCTCATAGGAGTTATGTTGAAGAAGTTATTCTACTTTCTAACAAGGATATCCATGTTTAGTCTGTTTGGACATATGGCAAGTTCTTCAAGCTTCTAATAAAACCAATATGAATCACTATATAAGAAGCTTGATTTGGAACCACTGATTAGTGGAGACTCTCCATGAAGTTTAATAAATCTCATTGGGGTTATGTTGAAGAAGTTATTGCACTTTCTAATCGGGATATCCATGTTTAGCCTGGTTGGACATATGACAAGTTCTTCAAGCTTCTAATCAATCCAGGATGAATCACTATGTAAGAAGCTTGATTTGTAACCATTAATCAGTGTAGAGTATCCATGAAGTTGAATAAATCCCATAGGAGTTATGTTGAAGAAGTTATTCCACTTTCTAATCATGATATCAATGTTTAGCTTGTTTGGACATATGACAAGTTCTTCAAGCTTAAAATCAATCCTGGAACCACTAATTATGGGAGAGTCTCCATGAAGTTGAATAAATCTCATAGGAGTTATGTGGAAGAAGTTATTCCACTTTCTAATCAAGATATTAATGTTAGGGGAGAGTCTACATGAAGTTGAATAAATCTCATAGGAGTTATGTTGAAGAAGTTACTCCACTTTCTAATCAGGATATCAATGCTAAGAATGTTGGGAAATATGGCAAGTTCTTCAAGCTTCTAATCAAACCAGGAAAAATCACTATGTAAGAAGCTTGATTTGGAACCATTAATCAGTAGAGAGTATCCATGAAGTTGAATAAATCCCATAGGAGTTATGTTGAAGAAGTTATTCCACTTTCTAATAAGGATATTCCTGTTTAGCCTGTTTGGACATATGGCAAGTTCTTCAAGCTTCGAATAAAACCATGATGAATCACTATATAAGAAGCTTGATTTGGAACCATTAATCAGTGGAGAGTTTTTCATGAAGTTGAATAAATCTCATAGGAGTTATGTTGAAGAAGTTATTCCACTTTCTAACAAGGATATCCAGGTTTAGCCTGTTTGGACCTATGGCAAGTTCTTCAAGTTTCTAATCAAACCAGGATGAATCACTTTGTAAGAAGCTTGATTTGGAACCATTGTTCAGTGGAGAGTTTTTCATTAAGTTGAATAAATCTCATAGGAGTTAAGTTGAAGAAGTTATTCCATTTTCTAACAAGGATATCCAGGTTTAGCCTTTTTGGACCTATGACAAGTTCTTCAGGCTTCTAATCAAACCAGGATGAATCACTATGTAAGAAGCTTGATTTGGAACCACTAATCAGTTGAGAGTCATTCATAAAGTTGAATAAATCTCATAGGAGTTATAGGAGTTATGTTGAAGAAGTTATTTAACTTTCTAATCAGGATATCTATGTTTAGCCTCTTTGGACATGTGGAAAGTTCTTCAAGCTTCTAATAAAACCAGGATGAATCACTATTTAAGAAGTTTGATTTGGAACCATTAATCAGTGGACCGTCTTTCATGAAGTTGAATAAATCTCATAGGAGTTATGTTGAAGAAGTTATTCGACTTTCTAACAAGGATATCCATGTTTAGTCTGTTTGGACATATGGCAAGTTCTTCAAGCTTCTAATAAAATCAAGATGAATCACTATATAAGAAGCTTGATTTGGAACCACTGATTAGTGGAGACTCTCCATGAAGTTTAATAAATCTCATTGGAGTTATGTTAAAGAAGTTATTGCACTTTCTAATCGGGATATCCATGTTTAGCCTGTTTGGACATATGATAAGTTCTTCAAGCTTGTAATCAATCCAGGATGAATCACTATGTAAGAAGCTTGATTTGTAACCATTAATCAGTGGAGAGTATCCATGAAGTTGAATAAATCCCATAGAAGTTATGTTGAAGAAGTTATTCCACTTTCTAATCATGATATCAATGTTTAGCTTGTTTGGACATATGACAAGTTCTTCAAGCTTAAAATCAATCCTGGAACCACTAATTACGGGGGAGTCTCCATGAAGTTGAATAAATTCATAGGAGTTATGTGGAAGAAGTTATTCCACTTTCTAATCAAGATATTAATGTTAGGGGAGAGTCTACATGAAGTTGAATAAATCTCATAGGAGTTATGTTGAAGAAGTTATTCCACTTTCTAATCAGGATATCAATGTTAAGAATGTTTGGACATATGGCAAGTTCTTCAAGTTTCTAATCAAACCAGGAAAAATCACTATGTAAGAGGCTTGATTTGGAACCATTAATCAGTAGAGAGTATCCATGAAGTTGAATAAATCCCATAGGAGTTATGTTGAAGAAGTTATTCCACTTTCTAATAAGGATATTTCTGTTTAGCCTGTTTGGACATATGGCAAGTTCTTCAAGCTTCGAATAAAACCATGATGAATCACTATATAAGAAGCTTGATTTGGAACCATTAATCAGTGGAGAGTTTTTCATGAAGTTGAATGAATCTCATAGGAGTTATGTTGAAGAAGTTATTCCACTTTCTAACAAGGATATCCAGGTTTAGCCTATTTGGACATATGGCAAGTTCTTCAATCTTCGTATCAAACCAGGATGAATCACTATGTAAGAAGGTTAATTTGGAACCAATAATCAGGGGAGAGTTTTCAAGAAGTTGAATAAATCTCATAGGATTTATGTTGAAGAAGTTATTCCACTTTCTTATCAGGATATCTATGTTTAGCCTCTTTGGACATATGGCATGTTCTTCAAGCTTCTAATCAAACCAGATTTAATCACTGTATAAGAAGCTTGATTTGGAACCACTGTATAAGAAGCTTGTTTGGACATATGACAAGTTCTTCAAACTTCTAATAAACCAGGATGAATCACTATGTAAGAACCTTGATTTGGAACCATTAATCAGTTGAGAGTCATTAATAAAGTTAAATAAATCTCATAGGAATTATGTTGAAGAAGTTATTCCACTTTCTGATCAGGATATCCATGTTTAGCCTGTTTGGACATATGGCAAGTTCTTCAAGCTTCTAATCAAACAAGGATGAATCACTATATAAGAATCTTGATTTCGAACCACTGATTAGTGGAGAGTCTCCACGAAGTTTAATAAATCTCATAGGAGTTATGTTAAAGAAGTTATTCCACTTTCTAATCAGGATATCAATGTTTAGCCTGTTTGGACATATGTCAAGTTCTTCAAGCTTCAAATCAATCCAGGATGAATCACTATGCAAGAAGCTTGATTTGGAACCATTAATCAGTGGAGAGTATCCATGAAGTTGAATAAATCCCATAGGAGTTCTGTTAAAAAGATATACCATTTTCTGATCAGGATATCCATGTTTAGCTTGTTTGGACATATGACAAGGTCTTCAAGCTTCGTATCAAACCAGGATGAATCACTATGTAAGAAGCTTAATTTGGAACCACTAATTAGGGGAGAGTCTCCATGAAGTTGAATAACTTTTTATGTTGAAGAAGTTATTCCACTTTCTAATCAGGATATCAATGTTAGGGGAGAGTCTCCATGAAGTTGAATAAATCTCATAGGAGTCATGTTGAAGAAGTTATTCCACTTTCTAATCAGGATATCAATGTTAAGCCTGTTTCGACATATGACAAGTTGTTCAAGCTTATAATCAAAACAGGAAAAATCACTATGTAAGAAGCTAGATTTGGAACCATTAATCAGTCGAGAGTATCCATGAAGTTGAATAAATCCCATAGGAGTTATGTTGAAGAAGTTATTCCACTTTCTAATCAGGATATTCCTGTTTAGCCTGTTTGGACATATGGCAAAATCTTCAAACTTCTAATCAAACCAGGATGAATCACTATGTAAGAAGCTTGATTTGGGACCATTAATCAGTGGAGAGTTTTTCATGAAGTTGTGATGAAAAAGTTATTCTACTTTCTAACGAAGATATCTAGGTTTAGCCTGTTTGGACCTATGGTAAGTTCTTCAAGCTTCTAATCAAACCAGGATGAATCACTATGTAAGAAGCTTGATTTGGAACTATTAATCAGTTGAGAGTAATTCATAAAGTTAAATTAATCTCATAGGAGTTATGTTGAAGAAGTTATTCCACTTTTTGATCAGGATATCTATGTTTAGCCTCTTTGTACATATGGAAAGTTCTTCAAGCTTCTAATAAAATCAAGATGAATCACTATATAAGAAGCTTGATTTGGAACCACTGATTAGTGGAGACTCTCTATGAAGTTTAATAAATCTCATAGGAGTTATGTTGAAGAAGTTATTGCACTTTCTAATCAGGATATCAATGTTTAGCCTGTTTGGACATATGAAAAGTTCTTCAAGCTTCTAATCAATCTAGGATGAATCACTATGTAAGAAGCTTGATTTGGAACCATTAGTCAGTGGAGAGTATCCATAAAGTTGAATAAATCTCATAGGAGTTATGTTGAAGAAGTTATTCCACTTTCTTATCAGGATATCTATGTTTAGCCTCTTTGGACATATGGCAAGTTCATCAAGGTTCTAATCAAACCAGGATGAATCACTATGTAAGAAGTTTGATTTGAAATCATTAATCAGTGGACAATCTTACATGAAGTTGAATAAATCTCATAGGAGTTATGTTGAAGAAGTTATTCCACTTTCTAACAAGGATATCCCTGTTTACTCTATTTGGACACATGGCAAGTTCTTACAGCTTCTAATCAAACCAAGTTTAATCACTATATAAGAAGCTTGATTTAGAACCACTGTTAGTGGAGAGTCTCCATGAAGTTTAATATATCTCATAGGAGTTATGTTGAGGAAGTTATTCTACTTTCTAATCATGATATCAATGTTTAGCTTGTTTGGACATATGACAAGTTCTTCAGGCTTATAATCAATCCTGGAACCACAAATTACGGGAGAGTCTCCATGAAGTTGAATAAATCTCATAGGAGTTATGTTGATGAAGTTATTCCAGTTTCTTATCAGGATATCTATGTTTAGCCTCTTTGGATATATGGTAAGTTCTTCAAGCTTCTAATCAAACCAGGATGAATAACTATGTAAGAAGTTTGATTTGGAACCATTAATCAGTGGACAATCTTTCATGAAGCTGAATAAATCTCATAAGAGTTATGTTGAAGAAGTTATTCCACTTTCTAACAAGGATATCCATGTTTAGTCTATTTGGACATATGGCAAGTTCTTCAAGCTTCTAATCAAACCAGGTTTAATCACTATATAAGAAGCTTGATTTGGAACCACTGATTAGTGAAGAGTCTCCATGAAGTTTAATAAATCTCATAGGAGTTATGTTGAAGAAGTTATTCCACTTTATAATCATGATATCAATGTTTAGCTTGTTTGGACATATGACAAATTCTTCAAGCTTCTAATCAAACCAGAATGAATCACTATGTAAGAAGCTTGATTTGGAACCATTAATCAGTGGAAATTTTTTCATGAAGTTGAATAAATCTCATAGGAGTTATGTTGAAGAAGTTATTCCACTTTGTGATTAGGATATCCCTGTTTAGCCTGTTTGGACATATGGCAAGTTCTGTAAGCTTTTAATCAAACCAGGTTTAATCACTATATAAGAAGCTTGATTTGGAACCACTGATTAGTGGAGAGTCTCCATGAAGTTTAATAAATCTCATAGGAGTTATGTTGAAGAAGTTATTCCACTTTATAATCATGATATCAATGTTTAGCTTGTTTGGACATATGACAAGTTCTTCAAGCTTCTAATCAATCGAGGATGAATCACTATGTAAGAAGCTTGATTTGGAACCATTAATCAGTGGAGAGTATCCATGAAGTTGAATAGATCCCATAGGAGTTATGTTAAAAAGTTATTCCATTTTCTGATGTGGATATCCATGTTTAGCCTGTTTGGACATATGGCAAGTTCTTCAAGCTTCGTATAAAACCAGGATGAATCACTATGTAAGAAGCTTAATTTCGAACCACTAATTACGGGAGAGTCTTCATGAAGTTGAATAACGTTTTATGTTGAAGAAGTTATTCCACTTTCTAATCAGGATATCAATGTTAGGGGAGAGTCTCCATGAAGTTGAATAAATCTCATAGGAATTATGTTGAAGAAGTTATTCCACTTTCTAATCAGGATATCAATGTTAAGCCTGTTTGGACATATGGCAAGTTCTTCAAGCTTCTAATAAATCGAGGATGAATCACTATGTAAGAAGCTTGATTTGGAACCATTAATCAATCGAGAGTATCCATGAAGTTGAATAAATCCCATAGGAGTTATGCTGAAGAAATTATTCTACTTTCTAACAAGGATATCCATGTTTAGTCTGTTTGGACATATGGCAAGTTCTTCAAGCTTCTAATCAAACCAAGATAAATCATTATGTAAGAAGTTTGATTTGGAATCATTAATCAGTGGACATGAAGTTGAATAAACCTCATAGGAGTTATGTTGAATAAGTTATTCCACTTTCTAACAAGGATATCCATATTTAGTCTATTTGGACATATGGCAAGTTCTTCAAGCTTCTAATCAAACCAGGTTTAATCACTATATAAAAAGCTTGATTTAGAACCACTGATTAGTGGAGAGTCTCCATGAAGTTTAATAAATCTCATAGGAGTTATGTTGAAGAAGTTATTCAACTTTCTAATCATGATATCAATGTTTAGCTTGTTTGGACATATGACAAGTTCTTCAAGCTCAAAATCAATTATGGAACCACTAATTACGGGAGAGTCTCCATGAAGTTGAATAAATCTCATTGGAGTTATGTTGAAGAAGTTATTCTACTTTCTAATCAGGATATCAATGTTAAGAATGTTTGGACACATGGCAAGTTCTTCAAGCTTCTAATCAAACCAGGAAAAATCACTATGTAAGAAGCTATATTTGGAACCATTAATCAGTGGAGAGTATCCATGAAGTTGAATAAATCCCATAGGAGTTATGCTGAAGAAGTTATTCCACTTTCTAACAAGGATATTCATGTTTAGCATTTTTGGACATATGGCAAGTTCTTCAAGCTTCTAATAAAACCATGATGAATCACTATATAAGAAGCTTGATTTGGAACCATTAATCAGTGGAGAGTTTTTCATGAAGTTGAATAAATCTCATAGGAGTTATAATTAAGAAGTTATTCCACTTTCAAATCATGATATCCATGTTTAGCTTGTTTGGACATATGGCAAGTTCTTCAAACTCCTAATCAAACCAGGATGAATCACTATGTAAGAAGCTTGATTTGGAACCATTAATCAGTGGACAGTTTTTCATGAAGTTGAATAAATCTCATAGGAGTTATGTTGAAGAAGTTATTCCACTTTCTGATCAAGATATCTCTGTTTAGCCTGTTTGGACATATGGCAAGTTCTTCAAGCTTCTAATCAAATAAGGATGAATCACTATATAAGAAGCTTGATTTGGAACCACTGATTAGTGAAGAGTCTCCATGAAATTTAATAAATTTCATAGGAGTTATGTTAAAGAAGTTATTCCACTTTCTAATCAGGATATCAATGTTTAGCATGTTTGGACATATGTCAAGCTCTTCAAGCTTCTAATCAATCAAGGATGAATCACTATGTAAGAAGCTTGATTTGCAACCATTAATCAGTGGAGAGTATCCATGAAGTTGAATAAATCCCATAAGAGTTATGTTAAAAAGTTATTCCATTTTCTGATGAGGATATCCATGTTTAGCCTGTTTGGACATATGACAATTCTTCAAGCTTCGTATAAAACCAGGATGAATCACTATGTAAGAAGCTTAATTTCGAACCACTAATTACGGGAGAGTCTTCATGAAGTTGAATAATGTTTTATGTTGAAGAAGTTATTTCACTTTCTAATCAGGATATCAATGTTAGGGGAGAGTCTCCATGAGGTTGAATAAATCTCATAGGAGTTATGTTGAAGAAGTTATTCCAGTTTCTAATCAGGATATCAATGTTAAGTCTGTTTGGACATATGGCAAGTTCTTCAAGCTTTTAATCAAACCAGGATGAATCACTATGTATGAAGTTTGATTTGGAACCATTAATCAGTGGACAATCTTTCATGAAGTTGAATAAATCTCATAGGAGTTATGTTGAAGAAGTTATTCCACTTTGTAACAGCGATATCCATGTTTAGTCTATTTGGACATATGGCAAGTTCTTCAACCTTCTAATCAAACCAGGTTTAATCACTATATAAGAAGCTTGATTTGGAACCACTGATTAGTGGAAAGTCTCCATGAAGTTTAATAAATCTCATAGAAGTTATGTTGAAGAAGTTATTCCACTTTATAATCATAATATCAATGTTTAGCTTGTTTGGACATATGACAAGTTCTTCAACCTTCTAATCAAACCAGGATGAATCACTATTTAAGAAGCTTGATTTGGAACCATTAATCAGTGGACAGTTTTTCATGAAGTTGAATAAATCTCATAGTAGTTATGTTGAAGAAGTTATTCCACTTTCTGATCAGTATATCCCTGTTTAGCTTGTTTAGACATATGGCAAGTTCTTCAAGCTTCTAATCAAACAAGGATGAATCACTATATAAGAAGCTTGATTTGGAACCACTAATTAGTGGAGAGTCTCCATGAAATTTAATAAATCTCATACGAGTTATGTTAAAGCAGTTATTCCACTTTCTAATCAGGATATCAATGTTTAGCATGTTTGGACATATGTCAAGTTCTTCAAGCTTCTAATCAATCGAGGATGAATCACTATGTAAGAAGCTTGATTTGGAACCATTAATCAGTGGAGAGTATCCATGAAGTTGAATAAATCCCATAGGAGTTATGTTAAAAAGTTATTCCGTTTTCTGATGAGGATATCCATGTTTAGCCTGTTTGGACATATGACAAGTTCTTCAAGCTTCGTATAAAACCAGGATGAATCACTATGTAAGAAGCTTAATTTCGAACCACTAATTACGGGAGAGTCTTCATGAAGTTGAATAACGTTTTATGTTGAAGAAGTTATTCCACTTTCTAATCAGGATATCAATGTTAGGGGAGAGTCTCCATGAAGTTGAATAAATCTCATAGGAGTTATGTTGAAGAAGTTATTCCACTTTCTAATCAGGATATCAATGTTAAGCCTGTTTGGACATATGGCAAGTTCTTCAAGCTTCTAATAAAACCAGGAAAAATCACTATGTAAGAAGCTTGATTTGGAACAATTATTCAATCGAGAGTATCCATGAAGTTGAATAAATCCCATAGGAGTTATGTTGAAGAAGTTATTTCACTTTCTAATCAGGATATTCCTGTTTAGCTTGTTTGGACATATGGCAAAATCTTGAAGCTTCTAATCAAACCAGGATGAATCACTATGTAAGAAGCTTGATTTGGAACCATTAATCAGTTGAGAGTTTTTCATGAAGTTGAATAAATCTCATAGGAGTTATGCTGAAGAAGTTATTCTACTTTCTAACAAGGATATTCCGGTTTAGCCCGTTTGGACCTATGTCAAGTTCTTCAAGCTTCAATCAAACCAGGATGAATCACTATGTAAGAAGCTTGATTTGGAACCATTAATCAGTTGAGAGTAATTCATAAAGTTAAATAAATCTCATAGGAGTTATGTTAAAGAAGTTATTCCACTTTCTAATCAGGATATTAATGTTTAGCCTATTTGGACATATGTCAAGTTCTTAAAACTTCTAATCAATCCAGGATGAATCACTATGTAAGAAGCTTGATTTGGAACCATTAATCGGTGGAGAGTATCCATTAAGTTGAATAAATCCCATAGGAGTTATGTTAAAAAGTTATTCCATGTTTCTGATCAGGATATCTATGTTTAGCATGTTTGGACATATGACAAGTTCTTCAAGCTTTGTATCAAACCAGGATGAATCACTATGTAAGAAGCTTAATTTGGAACCACTAATTAGGGGAGAGTCTCCATGAAGTTGAATAACTTTTTATGTTGAAGAAGTTATTCCACTTTCTAATCAGGATATCAATGTTAGGGAAGAGTCTCCATGAAGTTGAATAAATCTCATAGGAGTTATGTTGAAGAAGTTATTCCACTTTATAATCAGGATATCAATGTTATGCCACTTTGGACATATGGCAAGTTCTTCAAGCTTCTAACCAAACAAGGAAAAATCACTATGTAAGAAATTTGATTTTGAACCATTAATCAGTCGAGAGTATCCTTGAAGTTGAATAAATCCCATAGGAGTTATGTTGAAGAAGTTATTCCACTTTCTAATCAGGATATTCTTTTTTAGCTTGTTTGGACATAAGGCAAAATCTTCAAGCTTCTAATCAAACCAGGATGAATCACTATGTAAGAAGCTTGATTTGGAACAACTAATCAGTGGAGAGTTTTTCATGAAGTTGAATAAATCTCATAGGAGTTATGTTGAAAAAGTTATTCTACTTTCTAACAATGATATCCAGGTTTAGCCTGTTTGGACCTATAGCAAGTTCTTCAAGCTTCTAATCAAACCATGATGAATAACTATGTAAGAAGTTTGAATTGGAACTATTAATCAGTGGACAGTCTTTCATGAAGTTGAATAAATCTCATAGGAGTTATGTTGAAGAAGTTATTCCACTATCTAACAAGGATATCCATGTTTAGTCTGATTGGACATATGGCAAGTTCTTCAAGCTTCTAATAAAACCAGGTTTAATCACTATATAAGAAGCTTGATTTGGAACCACTGATTAGTGGAGAGTCTCCATGAAGTTTAATAAATCTCATAGGAGTTATGTTTAAGAAGTTATTCCACTTTATAATCATGATATTAATGTTTAGCTTGTTTGGACATATGACAAGTTCTTCAACCTTCTAATCAAACCATGATAAATCACTATGTAAGAAGCTTGATTTGGAATCATTAATCAGTGGACAGTTTTTCATGAAGATGAATAAATCTCATAGGAGTTATGTTGAAAAAGTTATTTTACTTTCTGATCAGGATATCCCTGTTTAGCCTGTTTGGATATATGGCAAGTTCTTCAAGCATCTAATCAAACAAGGATGAATCACTATATAAGAAGCTTGATTCCGAACCACTGATTGGTGTAGAGCCTCCATGAAATTTAATAAATCTCATATGAGTTATGTTAAAGAAGTTATTCCACTTTCTAATCATGATATCAATGTTTAGCATGTTTGGACATATGTCAAGTTCTTCAAACTTCTAATCAATCCAGGATAAATCACTATGTAAGAAGCTTGATTTGGAACCATTAATCAGTGGAGAGTATCCATGAAGTTGAATAAATCTCATAGGAGTTATGTTGAAAAGTTATTCCACTTTCTGATCAGGATATCCATGTTTAGCCTTTTTGGACATATGGCAAGTTCTTCAAGTTTCTAATCAAACCAGGATGAATAACTATGTAAGAATTTTGATTTGGAACCATTACTCAGTGGACAGTCTTTCATGAAGTTGAATAAATCTAATAGGAGTTATGTTGAAGAAGTTATTCCACTTTCTAACTAGGATATCCATGTTTTGCCTGTTTGGACATATGGCAAGCTCTTCAAGCTTCTAATCAAACCAGGATGAATTACTATATAAGAAGCTTGATTTGGAACCACTGATTAGTGGAGAGTCTCCATGAAGTTTAATAAATCTCATAAGAGTTATGTTGAAGAAGTTATTCCACTTTCTAATTAGGATATTCTTGTTTAGCTTGTTTGGACATAAGGCAAAATCTTCAAGCTTCTAATCAAACCAGGATGAATCACTATGTA
>MU107721.1:0-42105 GCA_012274485.2 Sinapis alba | reverse complement strand
CAGGCAGAGTTAAGACAAAAAGTATATACAAAAGCAAAGTTTTGTCGGGAAGAAATTAAACCATTTTAAGTAATTTTTTTTCTTTTTTTTTAATAGCAAGTTGGAATCAGTAAGGATGAACATTTCTTGTAAGACCATTGACATTGGTGAAGAAGCCGACATGTCTGTAAGGAAGATATGATCTTCGTTTCCCTTCTTCTCTAATCGCTCTGTTCCTCATGTACAACCTCTCATGTGCCGACGACCTCGTTTTCATCTCCGTCCTCTTCACGCCGCCGTCGCCGCCGCTCACTTTAGCCGCCGACTGGTTCTTGTCGCCGTGATTCAAGAACACAAAGGCGTCTTTTCCGTCGCTGTTGCTTCTCGAAACGAGTTCTCTAAACCTCCACAGCTTCGAGAATCCCGTTGAACTGCTTTTCCGACAAGTCTCCGGCGAAGCTTCTTCCACCACAGTTTTACCTGACCACGAGCAATACGGTCCTATCGGCTCTGATTCTTCCTCTCTTTCGGCGGTGGCTTCCGCGAAGAGCTTCTTGAGAGGCGAACGGAGAGATCTCTCCTCCGGTTCGAAGAGGAGATTCCGGTTAAAGAGTGGATAAACCGGTCGGATCTGACCGTCTTCGAAAGCTTCATCTGCCGTTATAGTTGAGTTATCTGTGTTTACGCTCGTGAACGAGAACTCTTCATCTTCTCCTTCTTCTCTCTCATCATCATCATCTTCGTCCTCCTCAAGATTATTCATATCGCTGTTATTTTCTTCTTCTTCTTCTTCCTCCTTTGTAAAACCGACCTTGAGTTTTGAGCTGAAGTCATCGTTTAGATTGCCGTAAAGCTCGGCAAAACTCTCTTTTCCGACGAATCTCGTCGCCGGAGATAAAGGAGAGATAACTTGCATCTTTTAACTACTAGAGATACAAACAAATACACAAACACACAAAGTTTCTCTCTTTCTGTGAAAAAGAAATGAAACAGAGAAAAGAGTATTGAATAGGTTTGATAAGAACAGAGGAAGCGATGCTCTCTTTTATACATAGTTTGATATTTTAAGACTATTCAGTCTCTTACTTTTATTTTCCTATTTTATTTATTTTCTTCTTTTATGATACAAACTAGTATTTCATCTATTTCAAAATTATAATATATATTTTAAAATTTTTTAGGCACACAAAATATATTATTTTTTCTATTTTAAAATAATACATATTATAAATTTTTTTTTACGCATAATAATAAAACATACTAAAATTTAGTTATTAATATACTGTATAGTTTTTTTTATAATTTTGTAAATTTTATATTTTTCTATATTTTTTATTTTATTTTAATTATCGTTTTAAATTTATATATAAAAATAAAAAAAATATTTATTTTCAGATATTATTTTACTTAAATATTATTATTTATATATCTAATCATATTTTAGTTAATATAAAAATAAATTAAATAATATAAAAATCATATGACATATTAAATTAATAATTTTTTATATTAAAATTTTAAAATAATATTTATTTTGAAACAAAAAATTTACTCTACGAAAATAATTAAAATAAAATTAATAGAACATTTACAAATCAATAAGACTTTAAGAATGAAATTAATATTTTAAAATTTTATAAATATTTAATTTAAAATTTTTCTAAAAAATATTTTTTTGAAAAATAAAAATATTTAAATTTTTTAAACAGAAAGAAGATATTTTAGTATTAAATACATAATCTTATGATTATTTCTTTATAATTACAAACTAATAAAAATTTAGAAAAATATAATTAGTTTTGTTAAAATTTACAGTTAATCATTATAATTTGATAAAAATATTTTTAAAAACATGAATTTTACAAACGGATGAAATATTAAATAACTTTAAGTTAGTTGCCAAATATTATCGTTTGTTGGTCAAGACTGGAAGATGAATTTGAAATATTGGTAATACTACAACTTCAAGAAATTAATTGTTCTCCATATCTATTGAGCAAATTAAAGCGCGCAGAGACACATATAATAAGTCATTATACTGAACTTGGATTCTAGAACATAAACTAATTGAACGTGATCTTAAAATCTTGAATACATCGTTTGCTCTAATTTAGAAAAGTCATGAATAGTTGACCCTAGAAAAATGCAATAAATAAAAATCTTTTGTTTTGTTTTGTGGATAAACTAGTTAGAAAAACTTAATAGAAAGATATATGATTGGGGGTTGATTTTTCTTGGATTTTTTTCAGAAACTTCTGTTGGTTTTTAAGCTGAAAAAATCTCAGCAGATGATCAAAGACTTTCCTCCAATCAAATCACACTAATTATTTACAAAATATTTCACCAGTTGACCAAAAAAATCCAACAAAACAAAAATATTTTTTTGTTGGAAACAATGTCGGAAACAAAAAAATATATAAAAAGTGCGTTCATTTGATGGGAAAGGAACATGAAACAGAAGGTGACGACTGACGATAGAATGGGTAATTTACAGAAAAAAACTTGTTCGAGAAGCAAAACAAGACTTGTTCAATGGTCGGACATGTGTACTGACGTGGAAGGTGGCTTGAGGTTCACGTGTTGACCTTTTAGATAAATGCTATCCTCCAGAAGCTCACTTGGTTTTCTTGTGTTGAGAAGTTGACCCACCCATCTGGTTCGCATTTGATTAACGTATTAGCAATTTAGCATTCCCCTAAAATAGAGTAATTTTATGATAATTGTGAGATTTATTTTAATATATTTCTCTAAATATAAAATAAAAAGAGAAATATTATTTTTTCATCACATCCTAAAACCATAAAGTAACTATATATTAAATCCAGGTTATATTGAATCGATTCGTGTACTCTCTAAATAAAATTTAAAATTAAAACATAAAATATATACTTATTTATATATAATTAAGTATTTAAGATAATTATTTTAATTTTAAATACTTATTTTAAATTTCATATCAGAATTAATATGAAACTGAATAAGTATTAAATTGCAGGGAAGCTCCGAGCCTCCGAGGGACTTTATCTTTAACGGTAAAGATCAACAGGCTGAGTTTGGACACCTTTAGCTCCCACAGCTTCGGGTTTCTCGATTTGAAAACCCCCAATATCCACCGGAGGGTAGCCTTTTGCTTCCATTCGCTTTATTTCTCATGGCTTCTACTCTTTCTTACTCAGGCTTGTTTATAGAACTAGTTAAAGTTAATGTAATTTAGCTTGGTGCTGTCTTTCTCGTAAACTGAAACTTACTATACCGATTTGCCTATTTTGGGGTCAATTAATATATATTTATAATTAAAAATGTATACAATTGTTATGATGTTGGTTTTAGGATGTGAGAATTTTAATTGTGATTTGAAACAAAGCAATTTTTTTTTTGTTTATGGTGAATATTTCTAAATAAATATAGTTAAAACAAGTTTAAAGTTGAGACGGTTCCTGGCAGATTTTTATTCGGTTTGATAGCTTTTATGGTTGAATTTTTAGTTTGGTTGCCTGGTCGGTCCGAGTTTTAAAACACTTTTCAGACATTATCCTCCGATCAAGTGCGCCACCTGTTGCACCACAGTTCATCCAAATGTGAAGTGGCCAAAGTTATGAGAACGAAGTGGCAAGTGTTAGGCTGTGAATTGTTCCATTTATTATGTGGTATAAATGTAATTTGGTTTGTGTTAAAAAAAAAAAAAAAAAAAAAATGTAATTTGGTCGCTGTTGGTTCGTAGGTGGCTCGGCTCACCAATAGACACTCAATCATGTACTATAAATGGCACTGAAATTAAAATAAATGAAAATAATAGTACGGAGTATAGTAGTATTACAGCAATGTATGAATGTTAATTATTCGTTCTTTCTGTATTAAGTGGTTTTTAAGTTTCTTACCTATCTATTAAAAAGTTACAAATTTTTATTTAAACATTTTTATTTGTTAAAAAACAACAATAATTATAACTAATTCAACCAATAGAAAATATTATGCAAAATACAAATAATCATAAACATTAAATTATATTATTATTTTTATATAAAAACTTGAAAACATCATCTATAATAAAATAAATTTCTTTTTTCTAAAACACTATTTAAAATAATATAAAGAAAATACTATTCATAGAAAATGGGCACGCATTATTGCCGGAGTTCAGAGAGGTATTTGGAAATCCGGAAAGAGGGACATTTTCAGGGAAATAAAATCTGCCCCACTCACTAGTCATTACTGAAAAGATAACATTTTAGCAATAAAGTTTAAACACTAGTATATCTTGTGTATCACCAGAGTAATTTCATTTCCCTATTTCGGGATTCATCAATATTGAAATTAATTACAACAAAAACTCTATAAAATAATATTATTGAGACTATAATAACCTTATTAATTAATAGAGTTATTAATTTAAATATTTTTATTTTTTTGTAAAGTTGACTATAAATTAATAAAATTGTTAAAAATCTTACATTAATTTTTTGTGATCACTTTTTAATTTTTTTAGTATAATAAGATACAAATGATCATAAAACTACATGTGTGAAAGTATTTTTTAATAGATATTCAAATTATATATATATATATATATTAATATCATTTAAATAAAACTATATACTATATAAAAATGGATATATATTTAAATTTTAAAATTTGTATTGAATATGTATTGAAAACATAATATTTGATTTCACAATTTGTATTAAGTTTCTAAAACTATTATAAATTACTAAAATTATTAAAAATATCATATTGAAAATTTTATTATCAATGATTTAAAAACTTGTTATACAAAGATAAAAATAATCATAAAACCATATAAGTAAGAAACTTTATCTATTAGACAACCATAAATATATTATATACCTATATTAATATTATTTAAATTTAACTATATATCATATAAACATATAAAAATGATTGCTTGAATTTATTTACCATAAAATAATTGTATATGAATAAGAACGACTTTTTAAAAATATTTATGTGCTCATGCTAATTTAGTTATATAGTTACTGACTTATCAATTACTCAATATTTCTTTATTATTTCATAATAGTAAAAGAACATAAATAATAATTGTAGGTGAAAATATTTGTATATATAATGTTTATTCCGTGCAAAAAAATTAGATCTTAACCTAGTATCTTAAATTAAATGGTACTCCCTCCGTTTCATATTACTTGTCGTTGTAGGAAAAATTTTTCGTTTCAAAATAAGTGTCGTTTTAGAGTTTCAATGCAAAATTCATTAATAAGATTCATAGGTAATTGTGTTTTTATTTTTCTATTGGTTGAAATATGGTTAGGTGTATAGGTAATTGTGTTTTTATTTTGGAAATATACAAAATCATATGTTTTTTTAATATGTGTGAATAAACCTAGAACGACAAGTAATATGAAACGGTGGGAGTAGTATATTGTACATCATCTTACGAATTCAAAAGCTAATGTTATCCGATATTAGAATGTCTAATCGAGGAAGGCTGTCCCACACATGTGCCTTTAATGAACTCTATAACCCGACAGATGGTGTACAACTTTTTTGTTTTGTTTGGATTTGGTTGGAACTTGGAATGAAACAAGTGACACTTTGAATACCCAAAACCGCCGCAGATGCTAACATGTTTTCGGGCAGTGTTTAATGATCTTTGGATTTTAATACGGTCTACGCATTTGTTATGTCCATTCTCTTCCAGATGAGAGATCACAACATCTTCTACCCAGTAATTCGAACTTTTCCTCTCTTTTTTTTCAGACTTTGATGACCCTTAATAATTTACTTGTAGTAGCTCAAAAGGGATTTAAGAGATCATTGACTTTGTTTCTGTCAACGGAATTCATTGACTTTATAAGCTTTAGTATGAGAACGTATATAAGTATGTACATCGGGATGCTCATGCGACTAGCCTAATCAGTATTATATGATTTATAATCTTATTCTATTACTTCTCTTTGCAGTTGGACATTTGCCTATGTCAGAGATGAAAAGCTTGTTTACCTTCACGCTGCTATAACCATAAGTCCATAACCGGTTCTGACTTCTGAGCATTCAAGTGAAACACTCATCAAATTTAATAAATAGTTAACATAAACATAAACATCAAATTTAATAAAATAGTTAACATAAACCTCAAATTTATTTTTTTATAAAATCCTCAAATTTGTACGAAAGTATTTTTACTTCTTGTACTAAACTGTATATACAGCCCTAAAATCTCCCCCGACCAATAACTTAGGTCATTCTTATGGGTGATTTCTTAAGAATTTCCTTATTGATTTGATCTCGAATTAATAAATGATCATTATTAATTTTACAATACCAAGATTATACTATTATAAAGTACAAGGAGTATGTTTACTTTTCTTATACAAGCTTCGACCTAGCATCTTATAGACTGAGTAAGCCAACAAAATTCCTCCATGTGAAAGCTGGTGAAAGAAAAACATATACATGTGTAGGCTTCTGCATTTATACAAGCAACACAGTTTAAAACAAAAAGTTGTAAGAAAAATACTACTCCCTCCGTTTCAAAAAGATACATATTCTAGATTTTTCACACATATTAAGAAAACGCATTAAAGTTTGATGGTAAGTACATTGTTTTCTGTAAATAACAATTTTCCATAACTTTTAACCAATAAAAATCCAATAAACAACATTAACTTTTTTGAAATCTACAATTTTTCATTAAATAATACATTGAAAATGTAAAAAATGCATCTTTTTGAAACAATTTTTTTTTCTAAAACATTGATCTTTCTGAAACGGAGGGAGTATTCCTTTTAACTTGACAACAAAATACCATTCCTTTAAATAATGTCATTTTAATACTACAAAATCCAAGCAAATGTTGTAATAAAATTAATGATTAATACAACCTATGTTTTTTGAAAATAAGATAATTATAATATTTTTATATACACAACATGTTCTAATCTTATAGAAAAAACAAAAATTGATGTTTTTGCAATATATATAAAACAAATGGGTATTTTATATAATAAAATTTCCTGAAAAAGAATAAAAAAACAAACACAAGAGGACGAGAGAGAGGATCCAATTGAAAATCGGATTGGATACTAACTAAATCAAGGCTGTGTTGTTATGTCTGGTCAAAACGTGGATTTGGATTTGGATCCTTCAAGAACTTCATTTACATTGGCACTCCCCTTTACCTTCTTTTTCTCTCATTTTAGATTCGAATCTTTACTTTCACATGATCATCTTCATCACGAGATCCTCTCCTCCTTCTCCTCTCGACTCTTGTTTTAACACCAAACCAAACCCTTCATCTGTAAACTCAACCTCTTGTCTGAACAACAACACAGGTTCCTCAAAGTTAATTTTTGTCCTTTTTTTCCCGCTACATTTCGTTATTTCTGTTAATGTTTATAAGTTTTGAATGAACAATGCGAATATGATGCTCTGCATGAATTTAGACAATGGCTGGTTCATCAACCAAGAGGTTTCCTCTCTACGCTAAGGACTATGAGCTGTTTGAAGAGGTAGGAGAAGGTGTTAGCGCCACTGTGTACAGAGCCAAATGCATTGCTCTTAACGAGAATGTCGCCATTAAGATCATGGATCTTGAAAAATGCAGAAACGATTTGGTTTGTTATAACTTCCATCTCTTTTTAATATTATTTGTGTCTTCCTTTGACTCCTCGTCCTGTATTAGGGATACTATATCCCACATCGGGAATTCTAAGGGATACTAAATAATATATAAAGAGTTAAGGCCAATCCACTTATCACCAATTAGTTTTAAGTTGGAAGCCCATAACAAACCCGAATCTAACATCCTGTTTTCATGCTGGCAGGACACGATACGCAAGGAAGTTCACATTATGAGTTTAATCGAGCATCCGAACCTGTTGAAAGCGCATTGCTCTTTCATAGACCGTAACAGCTTGTGGATTGTAATGCCTTATATGTCAGGTGGCTCATGCTTTCACCTCATGAAATCTGTTTATCCAGAAGGTCTTGAGCAACCTATCATCGCTACTCTGTTGAGGGAAGTCCTCAAGGCTCTTGTTTATCTCCATAGACAAGGACACATCCATAGAGATGTTAAGGTACCTCTTTATATGAGAGAAAGTTTGTAACGTTTTTTGATTGAAAGATCATATATTAGTTGTTGATTCATTTCTAGGCTGGGAACATACTGGTTCACTCAAGAGGTGTAGTGAAACTTGGAGACTTTGGAGTTTCAGCGTGCATGTTTGATAGCGGTGAAAGGATGCGTACAAGGAACACATTCGTTGGAACTCCATGCTGGTGTGTACTTAGACTCTCTCTTACAATTTAAATTTATCATGTTTTTAAGCTAATGGAATCTTTTGGGGTCTCAAAAGGATGGCACCTGAGGTTATGCAGCAAGTAGACGAATATGATTTCAAGTATGTTTCCTAGTCTCTATCTTCACAGCAATCACAAGCATTAACTTAATTCATTTTTTTTTCTGTTAAACTAGAGCGGATATATGGTCCTTTGGCATAACTGCTCTAGAGCTTGCTCATGGTCATGCCCCATTTTCCAAATATCCACCCATGAAGGTGAGTCTATAAAGTCTCTTCTCTTTGACCCAAATGTTTCTAATCTCTCAGAGTTTATTTCAGGTGCTGTTAATGACCTTACAAAACGCTCCTCCTCGCCTTGACTATGACAGAGACAAGAAATTCTCAAAGGTAAGTGAAATTTTGAAAACATACAAATGAGTAAGTAGATTACATTTTTTGTCTTTTCACTGAGAAAAGGAACTCTCTCTCTAATCATTTCTCCATAACAGTCGTTTAGAGAGTTAATAGCAGCCTGTTTAGTTAAAGATCCAAAGAAGCGTCCAACCTCAGCTAAACTTCTGAAACACCCCTTCTTCAAACATGCTCGGTCTACAGATTATCTGTCTCGTAAGATTCTCCATGGTCTTTCTCCACTTGGTGATCGTTTCAAAAAGCTCAAGGTGAGACTGAAACTTAGAATCTTCATTTCTTACCTCTTATAATAATATCTCTTAGGTTTGTCTCTATAGGAGACAGAAGCTGAGTTGTTTAAAGGCATAAATGGTGACAAAGAACAGTTATCTCAGGTACAAAGATAATCCATAATACAATTATCTTTGCTGTCTACTTGATTCAGAGGCCTATGTTGCTTTCTTGCAGCATGAGTATATGCGAGGAATCAGTGCTTGGAACTTTGATCTTGAAGACTTGAGGAAGCAGGCATCACTTGTAAGTAAAGGTCGTGTCTCTTAAGAGTATACTTTAAAAACTAGTCACTCTCAATGATACAATGTTTTGCTACCAGAATCTAGAAAATGAAATGTGCAGTTCAGAGATTGGGGATGATGATGTAACAAAAAGAAAGCCAATGGTACAAAGGTCACAGACTATGTCTTTGGACATGTTCAAGGTCTCGGATAAGGCAAGTGTCTTTTGTTCCTCCAACAAAGGCAAAGCATATCTCTCTGTATAACATCTTGACTTTTCAGGATTTGATGATGATGAGTTCGAGTAATAGTCTAACATACGGTGCAGTACTACCTTCCTTTCATCGCAAGTTCCTCCCTGCTATTGGGTACACTCTTACAACATTTATCTTCACTACACATTATTAGTTAGAGACATATTCATTATTTTGCTTTGTACAACTTATTGGACTCAGATATCATCAAGTTAGCACTTTTTCTGAGGAAAGAAATGCACTTCGTGTAAGAGCTGCAGAGGCGCTCGCTCTTGAAGAGCCAAATCAACCAAAAGAACCATTAGAGGATACCAAGCAAATGCCGGTAATTTTCTATATGCGTTCATGCAGTTCTTGAGATTGTGGGAACTGGTTTTCAAATTGACAAGACAAATATTTCCTTAGCAGGAGAAACCAAAGAATGGCTACACAGTTAGTCCTGTGAACCGTGAGTCTTGCACAGCTACTGAAATACTCCCACTGTTACAGAGTCTCTTGGTTCAGAATGATATTCAGAGGGTGTGTCATGATATATCCAAATGCTTCTTTATAGATATTCTCTCCTAACTTCTGAGCTTTCAACACTCACTATATTTGTTTTTTTGTTTCCTTGCAGGAGAAAGTCATTAGATTAATTAGATTTTTTGATCCAACTGCCGGTAATGTCTCTCTCATTTGTAGCATGGTCTGCTCTGTTGTTTCAGTCTTTCTTACAATAAGCATCTTTGCTTGTACAGAAACTGAAAATCCAATCTCAAAAACAATCCAAGGAGTGCAGCAGGTATGTTCTGTTTCTTATTTGTCTTTTATATGGATGTCTCTGTCTAATGTGTATACTTAGAAACCGCAAAGCATACTTACAGATATATCCATCATCAAGGGAGAGAGAGCTACAATCTCAGGTTGATTTCTTGGAGAAAAGGTAATGAATCAACTATCTTCTTCCTTTTATTTTTGTCTCTGTGTTGGATTTAAGATTTGATTAGTAAAGTTGAGATAAGGTGTTTTTATGAGTTTTTCAGTGTTGAGATTCTTGTAGAGGAAGTGAAGAGAAGAAAAGAAATAAATGATCAGGTACCAAAAAAAATGTAGCAGTTTTAAAAAGAAATTGATCTATATATAAACTAAATCTGTTTATTACGTCTTCAGCTAGAAGGACAGATCAGAAATCTAACTAGTAGCACCAGCAACAGCCTTCCTTAAGCTTAAGCACTGACCTCTTTTGTCTCTTCCAACATGAGGATGATACTTTCTTTGTTTGTGTGTATTCAATTGTCATTATTGTAATTTTATATCATAATTGCGTAGAATCACAGTTTCTGTGAATCCCATATTCATTCCTCTAATCAAATCAGAAATCCACAAAGCAAGACGAGGTAATATGATTGGAGTATTTAACAAAGTCTATTTAATTAAAGCATTTTTGTACGTAATTTGATTGATAAAACCCATACATACACTAACTATTATTATATCATATTCATATATTCTATATACTATAGTGTAAAACCTGCTTCTTCTGTTTCAACCTCATCATCAAGTCGTTCTGCTTTGCTTAACTTTGGCCTAATCAGGTAAATCTTTGACGTCAGTTCTCTGCCAAGAAAACCAAAAAAAGGGTCACTGTTTATTTTCTACGGAATTAATGAAAATAGAATAATTTCACAATCTTATTGACTTTATGATAGACGTACCCACCAATAAAAGTAAAGACCTTGATCCATAAGAAAACATTTTCATTTGTAGATAACATTATTACGCAGGAAAGAAATGTATAATATTTTTTTATTATTGGTCGTCTGATTATGAAACTTACCTGATCAAAATACTAGTCTGAATTTCTATGATTCTTGATTATATCCAAAAGAAGTTCGTCCCCAACCACTTCTCTCATCTTCCTAACGAGCTGCTCTCTCCTCACCTTCCGTTTCTGACAAGACCAAAAAAAAAAAAACAAGAAAGATCAAAACCCATTAGTCAAAATGATATCACTCATCATCATCATCATCATCATCATCATCATTATCATCATCATCATCATCATCATCATCATCATACCCGAAAATCATCATAACTTGTCATGAGCACATTCATTCTTGAACGGTCGAGTGACTTTGAGAGTATGGACATGAGTAGAGGGAAGCTAACACATGGTGACCTTGCCCTTCCCAAACTACCACCACCAACACCTCTACTAAGACCTGAAATATTACAAAACATTTCACTCTTAATTAAACTACATAATATCATCTATATATAAGTTCAACACAAAATGAATTAAGTTTTGTAATAAACCTCTTAGCCTAGAAGACGTGAAACTCACGACATGACTCGGGAGGATGTAAGAGTTCATGTTACAGCTCCATATCACATACTTCCTCGGATTCTCGAGATTATCCACACCAGAATCATACTCATTCGAGCTTGGGTGTGTTTGCTTAGATCCAGAGATGATTCTCTCAGGTCTGCCAAGTATCAAACGACACAAGAGAAGATGTTTTATCCCTTCCTCATCAGCTTCACAAAGTACAGCCCTAAAAAAAGAGAAACTGTTTACAAAGCTTGCTTCCTCAGCAAGTAATTAACCCTAAACAAGAAAACTTACGCAGCGAGAGAGCATGCATGATGTAGAAAATGTATCCCAACGCCGTGAGAACGATCGTCCTTCTCGAACTTCTCCATCTCACGGCTGCTAAACCCGTACGAAACGATGCGTTTTATCTCTTCCTTGGAACCACCAGAGTAGTACCATCCGTACCTAACGTTAGCGTCTCCACCGTTCTTCCTCTTCATAGCTTCCAAGAAGACGGTGGAGGCTGCGAGCTTCGCCTTGGTTGTGATTCTCTGGGTGGAGGGTTTACGCACGGAGAGGATGGTGGTGGTTTCGGTGGCGTGGAGACCCATTCCGGAGAGGAAACAGTTCTTGACGACGTCGTATTCTGTATTGTCTTCGGGGAGAAGAATCGTTGAGTCTTCGGAGGTGTGGGAGAGTGATGAATCGATGATCTCGCCATTGTCTACTATCTCGACTTGAGCCGCCATCATCAACGCAGAGAGAGAAGTTTTTTCTTTTTTAATTTCTTGGGAAAGAGGGAAACGGGTGGGTGAAGAAGAGAAGGTTCAATGGCGGTTTTAAGGTGAATACAGTTATAGTGTGACGTTGAAAAGCAGAAGGCTTGGAGAACAAGGAACCTCCTTTTCCCACTTTCTTCTTTTTTTTTTCTTTATAACGTCTGCTTTATATTATACTTGAGTTACCGTTTTACCCTTTTCCCAAAATTGGACTACCAAATAATGTTTCATGATATTTGTGTCACGATAGAAAAAGGATTTTGAGAAAGCTCTCTTCTCTGTTCTCCCTCTTGTATCTTTCACAGGGAAGAGAGTTCGAGTTTTCTTTTGATCGCCGATTTCTTTTCGGCCTTGACTCCCGAGTTTCGGGTTTTGACTCTGGGTTGTGGTGACTTCTATAGCACCCTTCGCCGGCTTTGTTTCTGGGAAACGGTGGCTCCTACAGCGCTGTTATCGCCGGCTTTTCTCCGGGATGTCCCGGTTTTGTTCCTAATCTACGTTTCATCTCTTTATGAGTTCAATCGACTCTTGGTCTGAGGTCCCATGGATCCTTTCTTTCCCTTGGTTAGGGTTGATGCATCTTCAAGCTTATTTTAATCATTAAAGATGGTGTTTCATTTGCGTAAGAAAGTTGGAGCTCTCGGATCGATCGTAGACGATTGTGATATTTTCTGAAAAGTAGATTTTGTCGGTCAAGATCCTTCGACATGAACTTTGGTAGAAACGATCTGTTTGATCAGTTTCTTCACTAGTTTGGCTCCGCCGACGGCGAGCTTTGTCGCGCTTCTTCTCAGGCACCGGAGAAAGATGACTGCTCCTTGCTTGGACACGTGTTCATTGGTTGCAGGGCAACAGTACACGTTGTGGCGGTGATGTAGTGTCTTTCCCTACGGGTTTCCTTCTATGGGCTGACAGCCCAAAGATGTTATTGTATAGTTTGGGCCTTGTGCCTCCTTTTGTTTTTGTTTGGGTTGGGCCTTGCCCTTTTGGGGCCTGGTGCCATTTATAAAATACAGATGAAAAAAAAAAAAAAGAAAAAGGATTTTGAGATTGATGTTATTTATTGTTTTAGTGGATGAGCTATGTCATAAGTTGACTGGCGTCAACAGTAAGTTAACTCATTGTTTTTGTTTTGATGGGTACAAAATTTTAAGATGATTGAAATACATATACGAATACAAAATGCATACGAGTTGAATCTAAACCAAAATACATGTATGAATAATTTACACCCGGAGTCACTTTTCCACTTTCCTATTACATTCAAGATCACTTAGTGATGGAAGCACACATTTTCATGTCAAAAATACTTTAATGCCCTTAAACTAAAACACGGTAACTGAACCGAACCAGCTTCCCTTTACATTTTCCAATTACTAACGCACAAAAAACTTAACACCGCTTTAAAATTAAAAATTCCCCTCTTTCTCCCAGAACTCACGAAAACCTTAGATTCTTCAAAAAATCATAATTTTATCTCACAGAAAAATCTCAATATCCCAACCTTAGACTGATTGTGGTTCATGTCCCCGTAGACCATGGGTCTGTGTCAATTGTTCCTTTTGAAGAAGAAGCTCCTCCGTTCTCGTGCAGAGGTGGCGCTAATGTGTGCTTCGAGTTCTTTTCAGATTCACGCTGGTGTTTGGCCTCACGCCAGTCACCGAGTACTCTCCCTCTTTCCGGTCTTACTTTCTCTCTAGATGACTTCGACAGCCACTTCCCCCTCTCCGCCGGATCCACCTGATTCCAATGTTGACCTAAATATTGTTTCCAATCTGATTTAGGGATTTTAGTCGCCTTTGTTGGTTCTCAATCAGTTGCTCCTCCAGTTTCTTTTTCTGATGGCTTGTCATCTTTTGTTTATGCTCAAACCACCGACAACTCACTTTCTCTGTTGGTTACCCTCTGCAGTTTCAAGTCTTTACACCACTGTCTCAGACCAGAGTTTATACAATAGCCACCTGGAGCTTTCATTCCTATAATATATACTCCCTCATATGCAAGGAGATTCAAATCTTTTTTACACAACCTCAGGAAAATATCCTCTTATGTAGCTCAGGAGGAGGATGGAACGCCTATTGTGCAGGTTCCAAAATCAGTTCTTCTTCAGACATCTACTTTGTGGAAGGACCATATTTTACAGGTGTAATCTTATTATCCGTAATTATTGAAAATTTCCCTGCTCTTTATGAATCAATAATATTTACAAAAGATCAAGTAGTGCTGTATCAATCATCAAGATTGGTCATTGAACGGAGAAACCAAAACTTGATGTCCGGTGATACTTTTTCTGTAACATATTTTTTAGGTTTCTAGATTTATGGATTGTGTAATTATTTGTTGTCCATACAACCTTGTTCATAAATTTTCTTATACAAAACCTTGTCCACACAACCTTGTTCATAAATTTTCTTATACAAAACTTTGTCCACAAATTTCGTTTTTCTGTCCACAAATTTCGTTTTTCTATCCATGTATTCTCTATATTTTATGTCCATGTCCACAACTTTCATTTTGTTGTCAGTTAAATTAACTTTTTGGTTTGTTTAACTTTGTTGTTCATCACTCAAGCTTTGCTTTTTATATAGTTCTTTTTGGTTTGAAGTTATTAACTTGTTCATCTCTGAGATTGTGGACACATTGGCGTCCATACATAGCCCTTTAATATTTCCATAGATTGTTGTTTGACTTGTCGTTCACAACTCGTCATCCACAACTCGTCATCCACAATTCATTGTCCACAACTCGTCATCCACAATTCATATCGTGTTGGTAATTTTGTGTGATTATGCCGTTATGAGCCGGTAACCCTATCGGGTGCCAACTATTACTTCACAATGCCGGCGATTTTGTATTGATCCGACGATTTCTCCACAAAACCGATAATTCCATCGTAAGTCAATAGTGTTTTTAAAAAAATGCAAAGAAAAAGAGAAAATTTGGGAAAGAGATATGCGAATATAGTTTCAATAATTGACGACAAAAAAAAGTTATGAATAATTAATTTTAAAAGAAGAAACAAGTTTGAGAGTTAAATATAGTTAGAATAATTAGTTCGGCTGTAAAAAATGATGTGCATGTGCACCAAAAAAAATATAAAGAATGCATAGTCATTACATGAGAAATGAGTAAAAATGTCCAAATATGTCACATCTAAAGCTTAAAGTGCCTCTCAAGTCAAAAGTGCCTCTCGAAGTAAACAAAACTCAAAATGTGCTTTATTATGTAATGCACTCATACATGTATGGTGTGTAGCCGTGTACTTATTTCAATGTCGGTTACCGTATATGGCAAAATGCAGACTAAACTTTTCTAATCGGTTTTGAAACCTGGGCTCAATAACGTTAATGGGCTTTGAAATTCTGATCCATGACTTTCTAAATAGTTCGTATCATAGAAAGCTAGAAACACGTCATCACTTTCTTCTCTCTTAGCAATCCGACGTGGAAGAATTTAAACGGGTTACCGAGTCGGGTTGGGGAAGATTTAAAAAAGAATCCGTTAAATTTGCGCGGGTATGAAAGGAGAGATATTTTATCAGAAAAATAAATAATAATATGATAGAGAGAGTCGTCTTCTCGGATCAAACGTGCCTCCAACTCTCAGTCACCTAAAAATTCAAAAACAAAAAGAACGAACATGGCGACCTCTTATCTCCGTTTATTTACTTTTATTATTTTCCCGGGAAAACGAAACGAGGACAGAGAGAGAGAGAGAGAGAGAGAGAGAGGACCTCCATTATCATGTTTTTTTTTTTTTTTTACATTTGACAAATTCAAATTATACTTGTGTAATGGAACGCAGGTCCTCGCTTTATAAACCTTAAATTAGAAAAAAAAAAAAAAATAGTTAATTAGGGGTCTTCTGTTTCCGACCATTTAATTAGTTGTTTCCAGTTGCAGACTGTAAATATAATTCAAATGTATTTGTATCTGTTGAGTTCTTTTTTATCAAGTTGATCTGTTTCACTAAGGACCTTCTGGATTTTAGTGTTGTCTCTGGGGGAAGAAAATGTCTGACTCTCCCAGTTCTTCCCCACCATCACCTTCCACCGATTCTGGTCCTCCGCCGGATAACTCCACCGGTGATTCTGCTCCTCCACCAGTGGATTCAACCCCACCTCCTAGTCCTCCGGCTGATTCAGCTCCGCCACCGGATAACTCCACCGGTGGTTCTGCTCCTCCACCAACTGATTCAGCACCACCTCCTAGTCCACCGGTTGATTCTACTCCGCCTCCTGATTCATCATCTCCACCGCCGGCTACTCCTCCTCCGGTATCCGAGCCCCCGCCGGCTACTCCTCCTCCGGTATCAGACCCCCCTCCTCCACCGCCTGATTCTCCACCCCCTCCTCCTCCGGATGCTCCACCTCCAGCTGATCCCACACCGGTTGACTCCGGTTCACCACCACCGGAGCCCACTAAGTCTCCTCCTCCTCCTCCCCCGGAGGTATTTGAGTCTCCACCGCCTCCGCCAAATGAAGAAGACAGCTCTCCTCCTCCTCCTCATGAAAAATCTTCTCCTCCTCTAGCGTCTTCACCTCAGGCAGCACCAAAAAAAACAAAGAAACCAAAAAAATCACCACCACCAGCACCGACCAAATCTCCTTCAGCACCAACCAAATCTCCTTCAGCACCAACCAAGTCTCCTTCAACACCAACCAAGTCTGCTCCAAACGCGCCGCCACCGCGTATAGCACCTCACGCACTACCACCCAAGTCCACCACTGCAGGCGGACCTCTCAAGTCTCCCTCTAGCGGAGTCTCCAGCTTCCCGCCGCCTCCTCCTCCTCCAAACGGCAATGACAATGGCTATCAAGGGAAGACTATGGCCGGAATGGCAGTAGCCGGATTTGCAATCATCGCCGTAGTCGCCGTCTTGTTCTTTGTCAGAAGAAAGAAAAAGAGAAACGTTGATGCATACAGTGACTCACAATACTTGCCTCCTCCAAACTTCTCCATTAGTACAGGTTAAAAAAACAAAACAAATGTTGATCAATCTCTCATCTTATGTTCTGTCTTAAAAATACAAATCTTAACCCTTTAAAAAAAATCATGTATAGATGGTTTATTACACGGACAGAACACAACAAAGGGATACTCTGTTCCTGGTGGTTACTATACACAACAACAGTCCAACAACACAAGAACCAGCTTTGGTAGCCAAAAAGGTAGCCAAAGAGGGAGCCAAAGAGGTTATACACATGATTCAGCTGTGATGGGAAGTGGTCAGACGCATTTCACCTATGAAGAGCTAATGGACATAACCGAAGGATTCGCTCAGCAAAACATACTCGGTGAAGGTGGGTTTGGTTGTGTCTATAAAGGTAAACTGCACGACGGAAAACTAGTTGCTGTTAAGCAGCTTAAGGTTGGTAGTGGACAAGGTGACCGTGAGTTTAAAGCAGAGGTTGAGATCATTAGCCGTGTTCACCATCGTCATTTGGTTTCTCTGGTTGGTTACTGCATTTCGGATGTTGAGAGGTTGCTTATCTATGAGTATGTTCCAAACCAGACCTTGGAGCATCACTTGCATGGTGAGGATTCATTTATCACTTTCCTCATCATGTATGTTAGTTGACATGTTGTTTTTTACTTACATGATTTGTGTTTCTTTACAGGGAAGGGAAGACCAGTCCTAGAATGGGCTAAGAGAGTCCGGATCGCTATAGGTTCTGCCAAGGGATTGGCGTATTTGCATGAAGACTGTAAGTTATTTTATGCGAGTGAAGGCAAGACAATCACAAAGAGAAGCTGAATGTCTATGTTTTGTTTTGCAGGTCACCCAAAAATCATTCACAGGGACATAAAATCTGCAAACATCCTGCTGGATGATGACTTTGAAGCTCAGGCAATAAAGACAATCATTCTTTTTAACACTTCTGATAATTTTATTTGTTCTTACTTTTCTGCTTCTTTGGTGTTTAGGTTGCTGACTTTGGACTTGCCAAACTCAATGATTCAACACAAACCCATGTATCAACTCGCGTTATGGGAACATTTGGGTAAGTATTTGAGAAGAGATGTCTTTTGTACTATTATGTGCTTGAACTTCTAGAACTGACAATATGAACTAGTTTGTTTATAATGCTGAAATGTTTACTTACCAAAATATTTTTGTTGAAAAGTACATGAGCTTACAAGTTATTGGGTTTTGTTTTTCAGGTACTTGGCACCAGAATATGCTCAAAGCGGGAAACTGACAGATAGATCAGATGTTTTCTCATTTGGGGTTGTTCTCTTAGAGCTTGTAACTGGACGTAAACCAGTTGACCAGTACCAGCCTCTAGGAGAAGAGAGTTTGGTCGAATGGGTAAGTAAATACTAGCCTACAAACATTTTTGTCATATATGGTTGGCTAAAGTTACTTAAAATGACATAATCCATAAACTCACAGGCTCGTCCACTGCTTCACCAAGCCATTGAGACTGGGGATTTCAGCGATTTAGTTGATAGAAGACTCCAGAAGAATTACGTTGAAAATGAAGTTTTTAGAATGATTGAAACGGCTGCTGCATGTATTAGGCATTCTGGTCCAAAACGTCCACGCATGGCTCAGGTAGCTTTCTTATTACACTATCCAATAAGCTCCTTATGAATAGACAGAAACCCCCAAAATGAAGAAGTTTATATGCCTATGACTCACTCTCTTATTAGTTAACTCTGAAAATCCATATTAGTAGCAACAATATTGACTAATCAAATGTCACATACATAGCAACAAATATAATGTTCACAAGCTTGAAAACTTATCTTCTCAAGCATAATTTGGTTGAAATAAGGTTGTGAGAGCACTGGACAGTGAAGGAGACATGGGAGACATCAGCAACGGAAGCAAAGTGGGACAAACCAGTTCTAATGACTCTGGTCAGTATAACTCAGACACCATGAAGTTCAGGAAAATGGCGTTTGGTTTTGATGACAGCTCAGATTCAGGAGACTACTCTGTCAAAAGTTCCGAGAGAGATTCCTATGGAGCTTCTACTGAGTTCACTAGGAACGAATCTGAGAGCCGAAACTTCAGTAACCGGAGGTTCTGATTGAAACATAGGTGAAGTTATTATACCTCTTCACTCATGCTTGAGCTCTCTGTACATCATTAATGCTCTTTGTATTTTTTGTGTGAGGTGCATTTTCTTGCATAGACACCTTTTGGTTTTGCTCCATAATGGCCATTTGCCTCAAAACACTTATTATAGGTTAGAACAAGAAAAAGCAAAAAAGAAAGAAAGAAAGAAAAAGAACTCATTAGAAGTTCTGAAAGAGTGATTTGAATCTTGTTTGCTTTTTGTTTATCTGTGTTTGGTTTCAGATTTTTGTTTGAGTGTGATGAGGATAATGAGGAATTACATCTTCTGATATGTAACATCTTTTACAGATTGACCCTGTTATGTTACTTATCTTCTTGATTTCATATTAATATATATATGAAACAAAACCAATAGACCCAAAACAAAAACCACTACAAACAGAAATAAACAAGAAAAAAGATAAAGCTAAACAAGCTTGAGTAAGTCTCTTGTCATGTCTGAAGCCAACCTCCATGTTGCCGGTCACTGGAACCTTACTCCATGTTTAACAACATGAGGAGGTCCTTTCTTTCCTCCTCCTCCTCCTCTCTTGTTATCAAACCCAAACTCAATATCTCCACCGTTTCGACCAGATGGTTTGCTCATCGGACCAGAGGGTTTGTTCATTGGACCAGGACGCTTTATATCGAACCCAAACTCCAAATCATCACCTCTCTCTCTTGGCTCACGCTCCACAGGTCTGATCTCACGGCTCTTCTTTGATGACGGCTTCTCATGCTTTGAGGGTTTGTTGTTGTTTTTGTGATCTTTGCGACCGCGGTTGCATAGCCTTCCAAACAAACAAGCCAGTGCTGCTAAGATAAGGATCGCAGCTATAACTATGAAAGCTGTACCGAATGAGCCACTTGAACCAGATGACGAAGGTGGCGCATAAGAGGAAGGTGTTGAAGAAGAAGAAGATGGATACACAACCAGAGGTTGCTGAAACTGTTGTTGTTGCTGCTGCTGCTGTTGATCTTCCATCTTTGTTGTTGTTGTTGTTGGTGGGTTGGTTTTGATTGTGAGATTTTGGGAGCTCTGTGATGTTGAAGAGCACTTCAATTTATGTCATTTCCATCTCAAATGTGGCCAATGTATTAATAGTACTAACACTCTTCTCTATCATCATTCTCCATAAATAAAGTTATGCAAGGCATGTTATTTTTTTCCTTGAAATAAAGTTACATATTGCTTTGCGGCAATGAGTTTTTTTCAAAAGAAAAAATAAAAAGTAATGTGGGGTTTGTTTTTTATTGTTTGTCACCAACAATGTGGGTTTGTTTAAAGAGATGCACTTTAGAACAATTTCTGATTGCTTTGTAAGAAGAGAAAGTGAAGGTTTTGGTTAAGTATATTGAGATGAGACACAACTCATTGTTTCCAATAAAGATGAATTAAAGATTTGATGAGTGGGCATGCTGCTTTACCAATCATCACCTCTTTCACTATCCTTCTGTCCCAAATTTTCAATCCCCTAGTGCTTGTATATGTATCTTGTGTAATTCCTTACAAATATAAATCTTGATTATTATAAAGTTGGGCTCAATATCAGGAGAGAAATCATCAGATTTTTCATTTTCAAATAAAAGTGGGAATATGGATCCACTAATCTTGCATAAAGTACTTATACACCATCAAGTCTTCTTTAGTGTTAAGAGGTCACCTTTCTTGTGAATTTCTAATAGCATTTACTTACTTTAGTTTTGTAGATTTAGAGTGGGGTTCCACAAGAGAGAATGTAATTGGAATGTATTCAACATAGGGATTAGTGTAAACCACATTTTGAGTTCTTTCACGCAAATATATGTTTTCACCCTTTTCTTTTTCATATTATTTTCAAACTTTTTGTCTCCTTGAATGTCCTTTTCTTCCCAGAAAATGTTGAATTTTGAAGTGTTCACAATGTTATATTCTTATCAATCACCAGTAAATGGTAATGGCTTAGTGTGACCACCTTTAGATTTTGAATTTTGATTCTTTATTTGCTTTTCTTTTTTACGAAGAAAGAAAAATATTCCTTGCATGATGTTACCAAAAAAAAAAAAAAATCCTTGCATGATAACTGCTGATAAGTCCTTCATGTCTCTTGATGGACCAAATTCATGCAAGTACTCATTATAATGGATCACTAATTGATAAGTCCTTCACTAATAGAGACAATTTTAATAGTTTGTTATTGATTTTGTTGTTAGAGCATTTGTCTATTTTTACTGTTTGTTTTGTATATTAAAGCATATACAAAAGAAGCCAATATAATGTTTCTTAATCATTAAAATCAAAGTAACAATTTGGTCCAAGTTAATGAAATAAGATAAGTTATGTCCGAAAGTAACGAAAAATAGAGAGACTAAAGTAATTTCATTCACCATAGAGCAAAGGAGCCATCACTACGCAGTGATGATGTTTTTGCCAAAACGGCATACATCTTCAATAATTTGTTATTGATTTATGTATATTTTGAAAGAATGACACTATAGGACAGTTTTGAGTTTATTATTTCATTCTAAGACAGTTTCAGTTACTAACACACTTTTTCTCTTATTTCAACACTTTTTCCCTTTTTCTTAGTGTATGAAAACCCATCATTACCCTTTTCCATTATCTTTAATTGTAACCTAACAAAAATACAAGAATTAAATTATGTGGTCATATATTAATCTCTTTTTCTCCTTTCTTTTCTTTATCTCTTTAATTTTTTCTTCTCTTTCTCATACAATTTTTTTTTTTGTAAAACAAATCATGGTGAAAAAAGTTTAAGATTAAGATGAAGATGAAAAATACATGACGATGGAGTTCCAGTTCTGCAATCCTTAATCAACCTCATATAGAATCAATAGAAGAAGAAGATGAGGACATAGACGATGACAGCGTTGATGATGAAGACGGTGACGGTAGTGAGAACAAAGACGATGAAGGTGATGTATGATTCTGAGATAATAAATTCGTATGGAATCATTGGCATCAACATTTGGAATCCTCGACTCATCTTTCACCATGGATTTAACCATCGTTCAGGTGATGGATAGGTAACTCTGATGAACTCAGTTTGTGCTTATGGCTGCTTCCTTATGATTTCAACGAACCGTTTATGACTGAACATAAATCTATTGAGTTCTTGTCTTTTAATTTCTCCCCACCGAATTTGCCGTCTCATTAGCCAAAGCACTGGGATTCCATAAAGCTCTTGGTGGAAATTGTTGTCATTGGTCAATATAACTCCAGTTTTCCTTACCATCCGCTCTCTAATGGTTGTAATCGTCGCAAGAACGATTTCAGAAGTAGCAAGACTGCAATTAGTTATGAATCAAAGAAGTGTACACGTGAAAGAAAAGTATAGAACCAAGTCACTGGAGAAGTAAATGTTAAACCATGGGTGTCAAGATCTGAGTTAGAGAAGAATATGTATTAGGATAGAAGAAAGGCAATGTTGATGATTATATGTTTAGCGAGTTACATGTGGATAGTTCTTTATAGTGTACATGTGGATAAGCTTAATGGTGTACATGAAAGAAGTGTACACATAGATACCATTTTTTGTCCACTAAGTTAAAACATGCATATATGTGTACTAGATTTGTAATTATTTAGGAAGATCATATGTATCTAACATTATCTAACTACCTTATTAGTCTTGCATTAGGATTTTTTTTTTAAAAAAATAGGTGTACATGTAGTTTCATCAAAACGATGTACATGGAAAAAGTGTACACATGGATACTATTTTTTGTTGTACACATGCGTGAACATGAACACTTAAAACAAAGATCCTCCTCCTTTGTTGGATCCATCCATGCTTTTTTGGTCATTATCTTGTAAATTTATGTGAACACTCCAGTGTAGGCATTTTCAACATGGGTTATATCTAGAGCCGATGCCTCCATAAATTGAATTTTTTACTTATGTGAAGTTTTTTCCTTTATTGTAAGAGATAAGTTCACATAGATTGTAGGGAGTCCATATTAGATTGGTTTGAAGTGTCGAACCAATATAGTTTTTCATGTGTGTACATGTAAATATGTGTACATATGGATGTTGCGAAATTGTGTACACGTGACAAAAAGTCATGATGAGAATCAGCTCTATAATTCTTCTGAAAGTGGCAAAACTATAATTAGTTGTGAATCAAAGAAGTGTACACGTAAAAGAAGAGTATATAACCAAGTCATTAAAGAAGTCACTAGAAGAAGTAAATGCTAAACCATGAATGTCAAGATCTGAGTTAGAGAAGAAGATGTATTAGGATAAAAGAAAGGCAATGTTGATGATTATGTGTTTAGCGAGTTACATGTGGATAGTTCTTTATAGTGTACATGTAGATGAGCTTAATGGTGTACATGAAAGAAGTGTACACATAGATACTATTTTTTTGTTCACTATGTTAAAACATGCATATATATATGTACTAGATTTATTATTATTTAGGAATATCGCATGTATCTAACATTATCTAACTATCTTATTAGTCTTGCATTAGGAAAAATTAAAACAAAAAAGGGTGTACATGTAGTTTCATCAAAACGATGTACATGGAAAAAGTGTACACGAATACCATTTTTTGTTGTACACATGCGTGGTCATGAACAATTAAAACAAAGATCCTCCTCCTTTGTTGGATCCATCCATGCTTCTTTTGGTTAATATCTTGTGAATCTGTGTGAACACTATGGATTGCATCTAGAGTCGATGCCTCCATAAATTGAGTAATTCTCTCCTAATAAAGACTTTACTTTCTTCTATTTTTTTTTGCTACTAAGTGACATGAATCTCACTTATTTACCATAAGCTTCACCACTATGTTTGGGTATTTGTGTCCCCTATTTGTCATTTCCGTTCCCTTAGCCATTCTCGCTGCATTCTCAAACGTTCTGTGCATGGTTATAAGAGCTCGGTTGAAGTAGTAGAAACGTGGCGGAGAAGATGATATAGAAGATGCCAAATAAAACACTATAATAACTTTTTTTATATAAGACTGATGAATACTCAATCTCGTCAGGTCATCTCTGTAATTTATATGGATTTTTTGCCGCTGTCGAAGCTATATCAATTTCTTTTGTCACCGTATCCTCACTGTGCCCTTCTGTTAGTTGGTTTAATTTAGAGATAAGATAGAGGTAAAATAACTTTTACTTGTGGTTCAGATTAAAAACAATTAAATAAAATAATGTATTTTTACTTTTTAAATAGATCAAATATTAAACCCACGTGACCATTAAAAAAAAAAAAAAAGTATTGAAAGGTTTTGTTTTCATTTGGGGGTATTGGTGTCTTTGACCATCAACAAACTACCCTAGTATAATAAACTGCCTTAAAGTATTAATAAAACTTGTAAACTGCCTTAGGATGTAAATGACTCTATTTTCCAGTAATGCATTGTTTACTGAAAATTTATGTGTCTTGAACTTTTATTTACCTTCTATGCGATCTTATTCTCTAGTCTCTACATTGAGCATATACCAAAAAGAAGCCAATATAATGTTTTAGAATCATTACTATCTTCTTAAGAAAAAAATCAAAGAAAGAACTAGGTCCAAATTAATGAAAAAAATAAGAAAATTTATGTATAAATAAAAAAATAAGAGAATCTTAAATAACTTCATTCATGATTCACCACATAGAGCAAAGGAGTCTCATCACTGATGACGTATTCGCCAAAAAACGGCACGCAGTTCGTCACAGCGTGGCGAGAATCTCAACGTTACCATCTTTTTTTCCGCGATAAGCCCAGCTAGAAAACGACACGTGGCAATCGTGTTCCTCAATGGTGGTCTCTTTTGTCTGCAAGGTTGCCACTCTAGGACAGTCGCATCGCAATCTTCTTCGTCCATGCCATAACATGTGTATCACATGGTGGTTTGTTTGTGTGACCAAACACCAAACATAAAGCTTCCATACGACTTGGACCACTACTAGAAGAGCTTGTTCTTTTACGCTTTGTCGATCGCTGTTGGAAGATCACGCCTGCCTGCCTGTATCCTCCTCTAGATCTCAGGTGAGGATTGTCGGAGAAAACAAAAAGCTCAGTGTCTCGCTTTAATGCTCTCACAGATTGATTCTCTGCTTCAGATCTGATAGTGATTTTACAGATTTTTGTCAAGTGCTTCGTCGTCGTGGGTAAAAATAAAGTTGCTTTTTTACTATTAATTAAGATTAATATTAATTTGTCAGCTTTACTTTGATTGTGTGATTAACTTATTCATCCTATAGAGAATGTTCAGTTCTTTGTTTATGTTTTTTTCTTTTTTTAATGTCTGAATTGGCTTCAGCTCATGTTCTGTTCTGTCTGGGTGCTGTTGTTGTTTCTGCTGATCAAGTTGATTATTTTCTAGCTGTGATGATGAACTTTTGATTGTTACAGTGCCTTATACACACTGCAAGACATAAATGGGAAAGGCTAGTGTTAACAATCCTGGTTCAGACAGTGAGAGAAACAAGAGAAATGTTGTCTCAAATGTGTTTACTCCTGCGTTCTCTAGATTTGTTGGACTTTCTCAGAAGATCCATACCCGTCTTAAGGTCATACTCTGTTTTGACACATTCAGTACCCTGTGATGTTGTCATCTTTCAAGGTACTGAAAGCGTTTTGGAGTCTTTGTTGCAGTCCCAGCTGAAGAATTTGACCGCTGATAAGCATGGGATTGGTTCTTCAAGGAGGCAAGATAACGAAATCTCATCTAACTCCATACAGATTGACTTGGAGAAACAGTTAGATAGCTGGAGAGGAAACACTTCGTGGACTGATCAAGCCCCAGTCATTAAGGTGATCAACAGAATTTACTTGACAGTCTTTTCAGCGCTAGTGTGAGAGAATCTTGTTTTATGACAGAGATAAATGAATCTTGGCAGGTGAGCATTCCAAAAGGGTCGCTTTGCAATCTCAAAGCTGAGGTAAATGTTGGTTTACCCCCTGACGCAGTCTATAACATTGTGATTGACCCTGACAACAGAAGGGTCTTCAAGAATATCAAGGTACTTCTTCATTGCCTTCTTCTCAATTAGAGGTTAAGCTCGAGCCTTAAGATAGTGGGATTGTGATCACATTTGCAGGAGGTTCTGTCGCGAAAATTAGTGGTAGATGAAGGATTAAGGCAAGTGGTGGAAGTAGAACAAGCAGCTTTGTGGAGATTTCTCTGGTGGTCAGGAACAATCTCAGTTCATGTCTTGGTTGATCAAAACCGGGCAGATCACTCGGTAAGACCACTAAACAAACAGTGTTTGAGTCTTTTTCTTGAATGGTTTTTGAAAGGAAAATGGGTTCTGCAGATGAAATTTAAGCAAGTGAAGAGCGGGTTCATGAAGAGATTCGAAGGAAGCTGGAAAGTAAAGCCATTGTTTGTGGACGAGCATATGTGTGATCGTCTGAAACCAAAAACACTGGAGGAGTATGAGCAGTGCACTGGAGGTAAAGGGAGGATCGGATCAAAGGTGACGCTTGACCAGCTAATACAGCCTGCGATTGTTCCACCACCGCCTATTTCTTGGTATCTGAGAGGCATCACGGCCAAGACAACAGAGATGCTCATCCATGACTTGTTGGCTGAGACCGCTAAGATCCGCAAACGTTTGGCAACCGGAGAAACGGATGATACTCAGTTGCTGGATGAGCAACGGATTGTGAAACCTGGGGATATAAAGGAGAGATGGGCTGCACATAGAAGAACATCAAGGAGACGTCGAAAGGATTTGTGCTGCTGATTCAACTCAATGATGAAAAGTATATGCCAGTCCATGATTTTGGTAATAGAAATATTCATGACTTTGGGGTTACTCAGGAATTGTGACACCTAATATTAAATGTTTTGTTGTTTTAAGATTCAGATTTATTAAAGTCTGGACATATATATTCCTTTTTGAAAATGTTTTACAGCCCTCTACTACTAAAGCATTTATCTTATTATATTGACGCTGGCAAACGAAATACGCAAAATAGCATTCAATAATCAATCCAGGTTCCATCAAATTACAATACAAGAAAACTATTTAAAAAGGTTCACACTAGTAAGTTTTTAGGTAAAAGACATCTACTTGCACAATCAGAACATTCATATAGCCAGTAGCAAAAAAGGAGGTCCATATAATATTTATAATCTTACTCTTGCATCCACCAACATACAGCAGGAAGAATCATCCCGATGCAATGCTGTTTTGACTTCATTAGGCCTGCGTAAGAGAGGAACACAAGGAAGAGAAGCTATAAGCGTGGCAGAAAAGAAAGAACAAACTTTTGTTAGGATTTGTTTTTTTGAAAACTTGTGTTACCTTGCCAGCGATGTTGTTGGAAAGCCAGTCCAGACCTTCGTACAGTCCTTCACCTGAAGTGGCGCATGTGCTCTGAATGTACCTGTCGATTAGCAAACAAAGAAATAAAATTTAAGAACAAAAGAATGGTTTTAAAGTTTCAGAGAATTATTGTTAAAGGATAATGTTAATTTTACCAGTGACGCTGACGCAGGGAGTGAAGGCCAAGCTTATCTGTGATTTCAGCAGCATTCATCGCGTTTGGAAGATCTTGTTTGTTGGCAAACACTAGCAACACAGCATCACGCAGCTCATCCTGCAAGAAATATCGAGAGAATATAGTTGGTAAGTATAATGACTTTCGGAATATTACTCTGTGTAAGATAGATATGGACCTCATTGAGCATCCTGTGCAGTTCATCTCTAGCCTCAACAACTCTGTCTCTATCGTTGCTGTCGACGACAAAGATGAGACCCTGAGTATTCTGGAAGTAATGCCTCCACAAGGGACGGATCTGAAACCCAAGCAAAAAAAAGGTTGGTTATACAAATTCTTCAAAAGAAGCAGAGTGATTTAAGTTCTACAGCTACCTTGTCTTGACCCCCGACATCCCACACTGTGAAACTGATGTTTTTGTACTCCACAGTTTCCACATTGAAACCTGCAGGATAGAACCTATAATTTAACACTCGTTCACAATCAGAAACACTATGGGGGAAGGGGTGTGAATGTGAAGAAGCATTACCAATAGTGGGGATGGTGGTGACAATCTCACCGAGCTTGAGCTTGTAGAGAATAGTGGTCTTACCAGCAGCATCAAGACCAACCATCAGAATACGCATCTCCTTCTTTGCAAACAGCCTGCTAAATAGCTTGGCGAAACTCAACCCCATCTTGTGCTCTTTTACTGCACACGGAACCACAACGACGTAGAAGAAAGAGTGATTAAAACTCGATCCAAACACAGAGGTTCAAACCTGCATGATCTCTCTTTAACGGATCAGATCTTCAACAACTCAGAACGAGAAAAAACTGAACAGATCCACACTATTATAGAGGCGAACGTAACAGAATCCAGGATGTTTTATTGAATTTCTAATCGCATTATACGTAGATGAGATCATCAATCCTCACAATTCGCAAATCATCTAAATGAATCCGCAGCTAATCACATACGCATACTCAGATCTATGGGGAAACCAAAATAATCTAAGAATTGAGAAGGCGAAAGCATAGCACAGATCCAGATCAGAAAAGCGTACCTCTAAAGAAGAACGTTAACCGAGAGAGAGAGAGAAGCTTAAGAGAAACGCTAAATGCGCGAGGACGATGAAACAAGGAAGGAAGGATTAGTGGGATGACTAATAAGGGGAAAAGGGTACCGGCTTGTACGTCGCTTTTCTCGCCGATTAACGAGAAAAAATAATGTTAAGTTACGTAATTACCCCTTTGAATCTTCCTTGACCGAGTGCAGGTGTTCCGTCGGGCTCATGCCGTATAGAATCAATAGTTGACACATCAGCAGTAGCTCTTTCTTTAGGGTTTTAAATCTCTTATTTAAAAACTGTCTCTTAACTTTTTTCTAATTAAAATTAAGAGACGGTTCTAAAATTACGTTAAGAATCTCACCCTAAGAACTTACCGATAAACATGCCCTTAGGTGCTACTTCATCTCCAACAAACGTAACGTTGGGTCATTGTTTCGGTCAGGCCAATATAGTTTTTTTTTTTGGGGTGGTAAAAGGCCAATATGAAGTTGTCATTAGCAATGTATTTTTTTGATGACTATCCATACAAATAGACTAATGCTATTCTTTTGTTCTATATATGTTTTCTTAAAGCTTTTCGGTGCTCATATAATCTATAGAGGAGGAGTAAGTAATCTGATTTCGGTTTGGTTTAGATTCAGTTTTTTATTTACATATTACGTTTGATGTAATTTCTGGTTTAGTTTAATTTAGTTTTTGGTTTGGATCAAGTAAAGTAATAAGTTAAATATATGAATTTTGTAATGATATAAACTAATTAACATAACTAGTTTTATCTACTAGTAATATAATTTTTATTAGGTATTAATTTTTTTAAAGAGAGTTGGATTAATCTGCTTCCATTTCACTTGGCTATACTCAGATTTTTTTAAGTTAGGTTTCAAATTTTTCCTTATTCAAATAACAAATCCAATCGATTTATATTTATATAAATTTATGAATTTTGTTTGTTTTAGTTTGGTTATAAACTTGTGTATTATTTAGGTTGTGTTAATGGCTGATATCTGCAAAAGGAAGGGGGAAAAAGAGTAATCAAAGATTTAATTATTTCTTATTTGAGGTTTCTTGATCTCGTCTTTAACTCGATGGTTTTGAGAAGAAACTTTGCTTTAACAAGTTGATAGGGGAATCACAAATAGAATTGATCGGTTCATGATAATTCAGTAGATTATCTACTACTCCTAGTTACCAATTGAGAAAGCACTCATTAGGGATCTTGAAACCTGTAGAAGCTTTTAAATTCATACTTAATTTTTTGTTAATTTCTACCATTTTTATATTTTCAGGCAACTCTAATAAACTCTCGAGCCCAATTAAATATCATATATCTATTTCTGATAGTTTTTTTTCTTGGAGAACTAATACCTTATAGCTGTACACAAATGTGCATTTGCAATCACATTTGGACACTTATAAGTTTTAGTATTTTGGAGACTCATTCAGTCTCCATCAGATCTTAAACACAACTGTGCAAAATCATGCATTTTCAAAAGATATGGTTTGTTATCAATTTCATAAATGAGATACATTAATCTAAAACTTTATGTTTTGAATAATTTATCTAGAAAATGTCATGCACCAACCATCATCAAAAATGGTTGATCAAGAAAGGAAGAATGATCAAAAATGTTTTGGCGTTCTCATCTCTATATGCTACTTGTGAATTGAGGTTTGCTTGAACGTTCCAAATGTTTACTGCCTTTATACCCTTCAAGATGAAGCAATGGGCCTTTACTCCTATATTGCAACCACAAGGGGAGTTCAAGATAGTTCTGTCCCACATAGGCTCACCAAGTTTTTCCTTTGTTAATTGAAATTTTGTTATTCTATTGTCAAACTATAACATTTTCGACAAAGGCTCTTATAGAAAAGCTATTGTTTTCTAAACGCTCCAATGATGAACAAACACAAAAAGTCTTATATTAGTTGCACTCTAATCTAACAAAATTTGAGGTGTAAACAAAAATTCAACATATGTAAACGTAACAAATAAAACATCAAACATATCACAACGAAATAAATAAATGATTTCAACATATCTAAACGTAACAAATAAAACATCAACAAATCACAACTCTGAAAAACCAGTGGCGTAAAATTGTATACATATGAAAATAAATGCAATCATTGTATGACTTAGTTTCACGAATTTGGATCATATTTATGATTACAAGCGTACAAAAAGTTATAAAACATTTTGACATCGCTTCCAAATTTGGCTAAATCCATATTCGTTAGATGCGAACAAACTAAATATGATAGCAATTTGGAAGTAACGTCAAATGCTCTATGACATGATTTTGTAATTTTATTTAAATATGCCAAAATAAAACCGTTAAACCAAATGATAAGGATTGTGTTTTATCTTTCATTAACTATTTAACATTGTTAGCTTCCAGAAAACTCTATTTGTATTGGAAAGAAGATCTCACATCGGAAATATATAAAGGACATGAGTAATATATAAAGGATTTGGACCAATCCATTTACTGTCAATTGGTTTTAAGTTGGAAGTCTAAAGAAACTTATCATGGTATCAAAGCGGGCTCAATATCTTGATCCATTAATCCGGCCCGAAAAGTGATCCGATCATCCCACGAATTGATAGTCCAAAAAAGGCTCAATTTCTTCAAGATTACTAGGAAAAAAACATTGTTAGAGACTTAGACCAATCCACTTACTGTCAATTATTTTTAAGTTGGAAGTCCAAAGAAACTTATCAATTTGTTCGATAGAAAATGTTAGATTTATATTTTTTTCAAAATTTAATCGAGGCTTTAAGTTTTGTCTAGTTAATAAGGCGAAGCTGCTGATATAAGTTCACTTTTCAAAGTTCGTGTGTTTGAAAACTCTTTAGGAGACGGCAAAACTTAAATTGTTTTTGAGGCGACGTTTCTAAATAAATAAAAAAGTGAAAGAGACGAGAGCTAAGCACGAATGAAAACGAAACAGACAATGAAAGACAACTAGCTCTTGTTCATTTTCTTTAGATAAAATACATTAACGAGACTTATTATACACTTTTATTTCCAAAGTGCAAAAGCTCATCGTGACTTCCATTTTTATGGTTCTTTAATCATATCTTCCAAAGTCACCCCGCTTCGTGTCTTCCTCTAATTTAAGGTTCAACAAGTAATTATCAGCAGCTACGGCTTTAAAAATTCTTTGAAGTTTTGTAAAATGAATGACTACTACAAATTTTCTAAATAAAAATTACACTTTTCTAAAAAAGAGTTTTTTTTCTTACAAAAATATATAGTTTTTTTTTTAGATTGGTAGGACACAAATAATAGTTTAGGTCCGTCATATTTACAAGGAAAGTCTGCCTTTATTTTTTTTTTGCATTTTCTTTAGTAAGAAAAAAGTTGTACAAAAGAAAAGAAATTCAAATTCAAATGTTATTTTTTGAAAGGAATCGATTAAAAAAAAATTAATGTAAAAATTAATAAAATGTGGAATATAAGATAGAATTTTTGTTAATTATTTAAACCTTGACTATGTCCGTGCTTTAGATTTCCTCGGCAAAGACTAGCTTCGTTTTGCTGGTTTGAGGAGGAAGTTGATTCTCTCATTCGCGCGCGCGCTCTTTGTCTCTCTCTCTCACGGCGGCTTCTTCCGTGCTCCGGCGAAGATATAAACTTGTATTTGAAGAGTTAAAAAGAGCGGAATTTGATGGTTAGAAAGGCCGCGGAGACTTCAGGTAGTCTTGTTTGCTTAGGATGAACGGTGCTCCTCCCTTTTGCAATCGGAGACGGTTTCTGCTTTTAGGTTTTACCTCTCTCATGGAATGGCTGATCTCGTGAGCTACGGTAGTATCGAGCGAGACATCGAGCAGGTACTTTGTCTTGATGAACACATGATCTTTGTCTTTGTTTCTTGTCTGAAATGTGAGTCCAATTTTGCTTTTTGGAAATGCTGATAAATATGATTTATTTTAATGTAATTTGTTGTTTAGTAGATGAGATTTTATATATATATTTTGAAACAAAATTGTATTTTCTCACACAAGATCTTCAAAAGCCTCTGCCTTTCTTTTGCAGGCTCTAATTGCTTTGAAGAAAGGTGCTCAACTCTTGAAGTATGGTCGGAAAGGAAAGCCTAAGTTCTGTCCCTTTAGACTCTCCAATGTAAGTACACTTTGTTATCCATTGTGTTTAGCGGTGAAGACTAAAGAAGCTCATCTTTCCTTTCTAGTTACTTGTACTCAGATATAACAAAGCCTTTAGAGTTTTTTTGTTTATTATTATGATTCACTTATCCAAGTAGTGCTATAAGGCAAATGATATCCTCCAATATTGCATTATGTTTGATAGCTGACCCAACCTTGGACATGTTATTTGCAGGATGAGACCTCTTTGATCTGGATCTCAAATGGTGGAGAAAAACGTTTGAAGTTATCTACTGTATCTAAGATTGTTCCAGGCCAAAGAACTGTAAACCTCTCTTTAACTTCTACTTTCTGTTTTCCAATGCAGCAAAACTGGCAGTCCTTTGTTTATTATGACGCTTTGATCATATGCTTATATTATATTATCAGGCTGTTTTCCAACGTTACCTTCGCCCTGACAAGGATTATTTATCTTTCTCGCTCATATACTCCAACAGGAAGCGTACTCTTGACGTGGTTGGTGATTGAAACTTAGTTACTCTCTCATCATCTTGTATTATCTCTGCCTCTGTAGCTGAAAAGAGGTTGCATTGGTTTTCAGATCTGCAAGGACAAAGTTGAGGCAGAGGTGTGGATAGCTGGCCTGAAAGCTTTGATATCTGGTCAGGGTGGCCGCGCTAAGATCGACGGCTGGAGTGACGGCCTCTCTATTGCTGTAAGTACTATGGATGTTGCAAATGGATTCTCTCTTCTTGAAGTAAGTCTTATTTGGATTTTTCTCTTCATTGTTTTTTTTTTTCAGGATAGCAGAGACTTGACATTAGGCAGTCCTACCAACAGCTCGGTTTGTGCCTCTCGAGATTTCAACAGTGTTGACACTCCTTACACTTCAACCACCTTTTCAAAGTCTATCCGAACTGAGAACTCCGTCAGTTCCGAAAGGTCACATGTGGTATCAGGTAGTCCAAATATGTCAGTACGAGGACCTTCAACAGACGTGTTCCGGGTCAGTGTCTCTAGTGCTCACAGCACCTCAAGTCATGGTTCTGGTCCAGAGGATCGTGATGCTCTAGGTGATGTTTATGTATGGGGTGAAGTTCCATCTGATAATACTGTCAATAGGGCTGATCAGAATGCTAGTTGTGTTGGTTCAAAGTCTAATGTTCTGATTCCAAAGCCACTGGAATCCAATGTGGTTTTAGATGTCCATCAAATAGCGTGTGGTGTTAAGCATGCTGCTCTAGTGTCTAGGCAAGGTGAGGTGTTTACATGGGGTGAAGAATCCGGAGGACGTCTTGGCCATGGAATGGGAAAAGACGTTATTGGGCCACAGCTTGTTGAGTCTCTAGCTGTTTCTAGTGTTGACTTTGTTGCCTGTGGTGAGTTCCATACATGCGCTGTTACATTGACCGGAGAGATTTACACATGGGGTGATGGAACACACAATGCAGGACTTCTCGGGCATGGTACCGATGTAAGTCACTGGATACCTAAGAGAATATCAGGTCCTCTTGAAGGTCTTCGAATTGCTTCAGTGTCCTGTGGACCATGGCACACTGCGTTGATCACATCAACGGGACACCTTTTTACTTTTGGAGATGGGACATTTGGTGTTTTAGGCCATGGTGACAAAGAAACTGTGTTTTACCCAAGAGAAGTCAAATCTTTATCTGGTTTGAAGACTATTGCTGTCGCATGTGGTGTATGGCATGCTGCTGCAGTAGTGGAAGTCATTGTAACTCAGTCAAGTTCTAGTATATCATCAGGAAAGCTGTTCACATGGGGTGATGGTGACAAGGGCCGTCTTGGTCATGGAGATAAAGAGCCTCGGCTTAAACCCACATGTGTATCAGCTCTAATTGACCATGATTTTCACAAAGTTGCGTGTGGACATAGTTTAACAGTTGGCTTGACCACATCGGGCAAAGTTTTCACGATGGGTAGTACAGTTTATGGTCAGCTAGGGAATCCCACTGCTGATGGGAAGCTTCCTTGCTTAGTAGAGGACAAACTAAGTAATGATTGTGTTGAAGAAGTAGCATGCGGAGCTTATCATGTAGCAGTTTTAACATCACGAAATGAAGTGTTCACATGGGGCAAGGGTGCCAATGGGAGATTAGGTCATGGAGATATGGAGGACCGTAACGCACCCACTCTTGTTGAGGCTCTGAAAGAGAGACATGTAAAATATATTAAATGTGGTGCAAACTTTACAGCAGCGATATGTCTTCATAAGTGGGCTTCTGGTGCTGAGCAAACTCAATGTTCAGCTTGTAAGCAGGCTTTCGGATTCACAAAGAAAAGTCACAACTGTTACAACTGTGGGCTTGTCCACTGCCATTCATGCAGTTCCAAGAAATCACTGAAAGCTTCTCTGGCTCCTAATCCAGGGAAGCCTTATCGTGTCTGCGATTCATGTTATTCCAAACTCAGTAAAGTGTCGGAAGCTGGTATTGATAGCAGGAAGAATGTTATGCCACGCCTTTCCGGTGAGAACAAGGACAGACTAGATAAAGCTGAGCTGAGATTGGCTAAATCAGGAATACCATCAAAGATAGATTTGATCAAGCAGCTAGATAACAGGGCAGCTAGACAGGGAAAGAAAGGGGACACGTTCTCTCTTGTCATCTCTCAAGCACCTCTATTACAGCTTAGGGATGTTTTTAGTAATGTTGCTGACTTACGGCGTGTGCCACCAAAACCAGTAGGAACTCCATCTGGAGGAAGCTCTAGATCTGTGTCACCTTTCTCAAGGAGATCTAGTCCTACTCGTTCAGTCACTCCCATTCCTTCAATGGCTGGTCTTGCTTTCTCAACTAGTATAACTGAGAGTTTGAAGAAGACTAATGAGCTTCTGAATCAGGAAGTAGTCAAATTGCGTGCTCAGGTAAACTTGTAAACATCCAAAATTCTTTTCATTCGTATGGTTTGGTTTCAAAAAAAAGAGAATGTTGATGCTGTCTAGGCTGAGAGCTTGAGGCAGAGATGTGAGTTACAAGAACTTGAAGTCCAGAAGTCTGTGAAGAAAGCACAAGAAGCAATGAAACTAGCATCAGAGGAAACCACCAAATCAGAAGCTGCAAAAGAAGTTATAAAATCTCTCACAACACAGGTTACTCTCTTATCTATGTTTCTCTTAAACCGTCTTTCTGTGACTGTCACTAAACATGATTAAGTTTGATCTTTCCAGCTGAAGGATATAGTGAAGCTGCTACCACCTGGTGCTCACGACGCTGAGACCACAAGAACGGCTAATTTGCTGAACGGGTTTGACCAAAACGGGTTTCACTTTGCTAATGCAAAGGGACAGCAGCGTTCATCACGATCTGATTCAATGAGCGACACCTCTTCTCTTGCATCGCCTTTGGCTCTTCCCTCACGTTCGATGAATGGACTCTGGAGAAGCTCCCAGTCGCCAAGAAACACAGATGCAAGCACGGGGAGAGACGAGCTTCAAAGCGAAGGTGTGAGAATCAGTAATGGTTTCTCTGAAGATGGTGACACTCGCAGAAACTCAAGAAGCTCAGTAGCTACATCAAACGCTTCTCAAGTGGAGGCAGAGTGGATCGAACAGTATGAACCTGGTGTTTATATCACACTACTGGCACTAGGAGATGGAACCAGAGATCTCAAACGTGTGCGCTTTAGGTAACATTTATTAGAATCAATATCAACTTCTCTGTCTTCATTGCATTGTAGAAGATTAGATAAAATACCAAATGTGTTTTTTTGTTTGCAGCCGGAGAAGATTCAAGGAGCAACAAGCAGAGGCATGGTGGTCAGAGAACCGCGAAAGAGTCTACGAAAAGTATAGCATTCGTGGTACGGATAGACCAAGTGTTCAATCACAGTTCCAGACATGATCCAAATAACAACGAAAGCAACAGGCATAGGAAGCAGTTTTTGCACTGTATATTATAGAGAATCTCTATTGTGTTGTTTACAAAGAGTGTGTTGAGTTTGATGATTTTTTAAAATACTAATCTGATGTATGTGGAAACCGTAAGCTAACTTCATGTTGTTTAGGTTTTTATTGACTACACTGCACTCAGTTCCCTTCTAGTTATCATCCTTTTGGCTATTTGTTTATCTACCACACTGCACCTCAGGTTCTGTATTTCGAGTATGCTGTAGTCAACATCATGCCGTTTTAGCTTTATCCTTACTAGTTACTACAGTGCTTGTTTTTCAGACAAAACTGAATTGTTTGTAAACATCTCCTTTTTAATAAAACAAATAGATTATTTATTGTATATATCAAATACTACAATGCTTGTCAATCTCATTGTATTTGCTTCATTTAGAAGCTCATGTATATGTTAGTGCTAAGATGAATGCGTACAACTATGTTACGTGTACAACAACCCTCACTATAACGACCTTTCAAGATACGGTCACATTAAAGCTCGTCGTGAGCATTCTTAGCTTCTTGGCCGACCAAAACAGTTTCTGACAAGTACTGAGTTTGGGTCAAGCTCTTATTGTCATGTGAATCCAGACAATCCGCAGAAGGATGAACCACTCCATAACCAAACCCTTCAGCTGAGTTACAATATGCTTCAACTTTTCCATCTTTGCCTTCCAAGTTGACGTTGTTGAGAACAATGTGGCTACAAGGGACTGCGTCACTGCACGCAAACTTGATGGCGTTTTTGCTTTTTGTGGTTCCGGTTATGTTTCTGTACATTATCTCCGTTATGTGAACTGCTGATGTCTGCAAAATAAAATAAAAAATTAAAGATTCTTGTGGTTTCTTAAGCTCATCTTGAGTTTTGTGAAGAAGAAAGAAACCTGATTCTGACAAGTTGATGGTGAATCACAGTAGAATTGATCGATTATAATGGGATTTGCTACGTCATGCATCTCTACGTTCTCAAAACGTACACCCTTTACGTAACCATTACCACCCTGTTTTAAAGATTTATCATAGCTCTCAAGAACCAAAAGTATAAAAACGAAGCAAGGATATCAAGAGCTTGAGATTGTTACCTGCCATGTCTTGATTCTTAGACCATTAGTTGTGTTCTTTAAAACAGCAGTGTCTAACACAATAGCTGATACTGTTGCTGTCGAGTTTCCTCTTCCAAGACTGCCAATGCTGCAGTCCAAGCAAGAATGCATGTAAGAATCTTGAAAAGTGTTTTGTTTGACAAGGTTAGAGATGGTTTACCTGATTCCATGACCTGGTCCACAGTATATTTTCTTCATCTTTATCCTTGAGCTTGCATTCACAATTGAGACGCAATCATCTCCTGTTATAAAGTTTTTTTTTTCTTTAAAGTAGTATAATATTAATATTATCTATCATAACAGTTTTAGTATATGATTTGGGGCAGCACCTGTGCTGATTTTACAGTCTTGAACTATAACATTAGTTGATGCAGTAATGTGGATTCCATCAGTGTTTGGACTGTCTCCTGGAGATGTGACCATAACTCTAGAGACTCGAACTGTGTTTGACCGAGCTATGATCAAATGCATCTGTTGGCTATTCCGGATTGTTAGGCCTCTCACATACACATTTGAACTTGATTCTATAGTTAGTGCCTGTATACATCAAGAGCTTAGTTGAACAGAGAACAAACAGTCGATGAACACAAAAAGGAGAAAACAAAATCATACCGTTGGTGCACCTATGCAAGGCTATAAGAGAAAACAAGAAAGATATGTGTCAGATCATTTTCAGTTTAGAACTAGAAGAAATGTTCAAGTTATGCTATAGAAGAAGATGTTACATTTGACTTGTTCTTCTTGCAAGAAGCAGCCCACCATTTGGTACCAGAACCATCAATGACTCCATTTCCTTGGAATACAACTCCTTGGAGTTTGGCAAACTCGAGCCAAACCCTTTGGAATCTTGGGTTCCATTGGCTGGGATCATCTGGCGCCACTATTGTTCCATCAATCTATAAAAGTCAATTTTCAAAATATATATGCATAAGACTATAGGGTAATATGTTGTGTATAGCTAACATGTATCATCTAAAAAAACAAAAAATGTTAAGACATTACCTGAATAATCAAATTTTCTTGACATGGACCATTGAATTTCGTTGCATTTACTAAATAGCTTCGTCCTTGTGGAACCAATAACACTGATCTTGGTGCAGAGCAGGCTATCTTCCATGCACTTACAAATGCCTGATTATAATTAAGAAGAACATTGCATCAGGTATATAAGTGGTGGTTTTGGAGGTTTTGTGTGTGTATTCAAACGCACCTGAGTATCATCAGAAACTCCATCTCCAGCTGCACCGAAGCTATCTACATTCACCAGATTCTTACCAGAAAATTGGCTAGTAAACAAAGAGAAATCAAAGAACGTCACATCATCGTCAATATCATCTTGAGGCACGTCAAGGTTCTCAAGCTCTCCAAGAATGTCAAGCTCCCTATAAGCTATTTCTCCTGCAGCTTGATAGGAAGTTACCATTAGCAGAGCCAAGAGAGAAACAATGAAGAGCTTATTCATCTTATGTTTTAAGAAAACACCACGAGAAAGATTTTTTTCTTTTGCTGTTTGTATAGTTAAGTAATGAGATTCTATGCAAACATGTTTGGTTTGTAGTAGATGATACATGGTTTGGATTTATAAGCGGACTAATTAAGGACATTTGTGGGTTTTGTATTGGCTTGGCTTAAAAGTAAATGAAAGAAAAACTCATTTTTTTCAACACATCTAAACTTAAAGCACAAGGCATGTGCCTTTCTACTTCTTTTGCTTTACTCCAAAACCTCTACACAGATTTTATTGGTCAACATAGTTGTGAATTTGGGTCCCCTGGAATCTAGAAGACAAAACGAGAAAGAAGGACCAGAAAGATTTGCTTTTTTTTTAATACCTAAACCTCAAGATGTTGTTTTCCATAGCAAAAGATATAGAAGTAGTAGGTCAAGGAGTTTGTTGTACTTGTGTACTTGTACTCATTACATATATATTGAAAAGGTGAGATCTTTTCTAATGGATTATATCTTCTTTTTTTTTCAAGCAGAATCATAAACAACTTGTTTCAAACAAGTAGAGCTTGGCAGTTGGCATAATACACAAGCTGAATCAAACAAAATTCTTAATTTGGTTCAAGTTCAGTTTTTCTGGCTGGCGTCTGGGTAAGTGTCATGCCTTTCATATCACTTGTTGTATTAAATCATGTTTTGTGGGGTTTGAAGATTGTGTTCTCCAAGTTGCTTCGAATCTAACTTTATTTGTCTTCTCCAAGTATTTAACGTAATTTCAAATGATTGTTGATTGAGAGTGGTAGGTAGAATGTAACTGATGCTACATGTTGATAACTTATGTTGTGTACTTTGTTTCGTAGAAAACTACATCCTCATGTCAAGACAACTCTAAATTGTTTGGTAGTAAGGTTCAAGAATTTAAAGATGGGGTTGCCGCTAGAAGCCAAAGAAAATAAGTCATTTGCGGACAATAATCATTAAACATATCTTCACTTATCATTATTGACAATGCCACTTTTGATACTCCTACTATATAAAGATTGAAACCTCACAATTTGAAAATGTTCTTCAATCTTCTAAAAGTATCAAAGTATTAATAGTAACATTGTGGGCAATGTTTGCAAGATACTTTCAAGATCTCATTCATTCACATACGCAAAGAATAAATATTCAGTGCTTGCTATATATTATGGTTAGTGGTTATCATTTTCAAATGCTAGCTTTCTTAAATAAAGCACGTAGTAATATATAATAACCATGTAAGTAACACACTTGTGGTTGGAGTAATAAACAAAAGCATTAGAAGAAACAAGCACAAACTCAATGAGCTTAACTTTTAGTTATTGTAAACCATTGTTGAACAAAGAAAGGACGATGTCCAAGTCAGCCTTCTTCATGCACAGTCCGAGTTCGATGCCACCTGATTCGTCACGTCTCTCTGCCATTGAGATTGTGTTTCCTTCAATGGAGACAACATCAACCTTAACCGGTCTTCCCCACCCGAAATCCGACTCGTATACACCTAACCGGGTCGACCCAGCCAACGACCCGAACTGTGACGTCACACCCAAGCAATCAAAACTAATCTTGAATTCTTCAGCTACCGTCTCCATCTTTCTCGAACTCAAGCCTTTGACCAAACCGCTGAGAATCTCCACCGCCGCTACGAACCCTCCCTCTCCGGCGAAATCCGCCGCCGTCTTGCTGTTGTAGCTACCCGCCGGAAACATGCAGTTTCCGAAGTACGTCGCCGGAAGCGGCGGGTCAAGCCGCTCTCTAAAATCCGCGACGAATAGGAAAGTCACGGGTCTCTCCGCGTTTCCTCCACGCGCCTTCACGAGGCATGTCCACACGTAAGCGTAGGAGATGACGAAAGTCGACAGGTGGAGGAACTGACTCGGGTTTGACTCGTTCTTGACTCGCTCCCGGAGTCTTTCGACGTCACCGCGTGACAGCACGAGCGTGGCGAAGACGACGTCGTCGCCGCCGCTTGCCAAGGCGGGAATAGGAGTAAGGCTTGTGCTCGCGTTGGTGTTGTCTTGTTTGAGTGATCTCACGATCTTGATCATCTCCTCATCGAGTCCGGTTGGATCCTTGATCAAAGACCGGTTAAGAGAAGGAGTTAGAATCTCCGGTAGAGAGAAGAAAACGTCACCGTTTTCTTCGAGGTGTTGTTTGCAGAGGTGAGCCCAAGCTTTGATGAACATGGTTGACGTTTTTCCGTCTAAAACGGCATGGTGTGCGGAAACGCCTATGGAGAATCCTTTGTCCGGGAACTGTTAATTATATTTTTATGATTTCTATTATGAAATCTATCACCAAGACTTAATTTAGATTTGTCTTAATTCAATCCTAACACAATTTCTAAAGAAGGTAGAATGACTAACCTTGATCCATGCTTGGATGCAATTCCACCAATTGATTTTCTCCTCTTTAACCTTCTCTTTGGTGATTTCCTTGATGGACAAGAAATCCC
>MU107720.1:0-33055 GCA_012274485.2 Sinapis alba | reverse complement strand
AAAGTTGGTACTGATTTGATGTGGCTTGCAACATTGTAGAGATTATGATAGTAGTTCTAAAGAGCTGGTTAGTCCCTGCGTTTTCAAACCTCTTCCACATGTTCATTCAATGTTTTGCTTGAGGGTAAGAAAAATATAAGTTTGGTGGAGTTGATATACCATGGTGTTTACCACTTTTTTACCATGGTATAAGTCTTATTTAGAGTCTATATTATATTTTGGAGTCGTTTTGTTGTTGTTTTGTGATATATTGGATCTAAGTACGTTTTGGGATACTTTAAAGATTTTGGAGTTATTTGAGATGCAGAACTGCATAGATGCATGAGAAATTTAGCAATGCATGGGATACTAGTACACACTAAACCGTGTTAGCTCGATTGGTAAAAAACTAATTTTGTGTGTTTGCATTAAATAAAATCTTTAACCCTTCTTCTTCCTCATTCTCTCTAACATACACAAACCGGATCTTGTTTCCGCACTCGGCGAGTTTTTTTGACAGGTGATTTTGGCGAGACATTGAGATTTAGAAGAGACTGCAGCACTTTCTACTTCAGTCCTTTGTTTGCCGCTGCTACCTACGATGGAGGAGATTAACTGGAACCGCCTTGTGATCCGAAGGTAAGGGAAATGATGAGGAGTGAGGAGTTACAGGTGATGTTGAACGAGAGAGGAGACAATGAGAGATTCTCAAAAAATCAACGGGCAATGCTGAATGAGAGAGGATGGAATGTGAGATGCTGGATGAGGAGAGAGAGGGAGATGCTGGGAGGACAGAGGAGTGAGGAGAGTGAGGGTTATGCTGGGAGGAGAGAGTGGAGAGAGAGAGGGCGATTAAGGGAGGAGAGAGAGGGCGATGCTGGGAGGAGAGATGAGAGAGAGTGGACAATGCTCGATCACTCTAGGGTCTGTCACGTCTCTTCATTATCCTTTGATAGTTTCATATGTTCTGGAAAAAGTACAGCTTGGGTTAATGGAAACAATATTGGACGTTATTGGTCGGCTTTCATTTCAAACGAAAATGTTTGTTTTGTGAAATGTAATTATAGAGGGGATATTATGCTGAAAAGTGTATGTGACAAATACATATTTGAAACTTTCTGAACAAGAAATAGGTGACACCACAAAATATGCATATAGACAAAATTCCAAGCTTGGTGATTCTACCATAAGCTAGTCAATTATATTAATCAACAATTAGGCATAACTGTCTCAAGCAAGCATATTCAAACCACCTTGATCTCAAATATTATTGTTGGTTAAAATATTTTATTTTCATTCTTTAGCAATGTTATATAAAACACATAGGTTGTCAAGATAATAATTATTTTTATCTCCTTTGTGAAAAATGGAAAGTAGTAGAAAAAAAAGTTAGACTTAAATTTGTTAAATATTTAGATGAAAAATTATAAATAAATATGATGCTTTAAAGATTTACATTATTTACAAAACAATTAGTTTTAATATTCAGACATGTTTCAAGTTATAATAAATTAAAAAAAAAATCAACAACCAAGCTACATCAATTCAAACTTTTTGGCATAAAATCAATTATTATCCAAATTAAAATCTCGGGATAAATGTTTTTTTATTGTTTTTTAATTCACAAAAAAATTGTTAAAAGATAAACAATTTTCTACGTAAATAAAATATTAGTTATTAGTTGCTTTATTTTTTATTTTTGGAATATCTATAATTATCCAAATTATCTTTACGTAACGATTTTATGCCCCTATAAAAGCCTTGTTTCCTTTCTTATTTCTTCATTCAAAAACCATTCTTCTAAGTAAATATGGTTTCTCTAAGATTTCTTTTATGTTTTCTCTTAGTAAGTAGTGCATATGCCACAATCGTTTCTCATGATGGTCGAGCCATCACCATTGATGGCCATCGCCGGGTTCTCCTTTCTGGTTCGATCCATTACCCTAGAAGCACTCCTGAGGTATTTAATCTACATTACATCAAACATTATGTGTGGTCTTATTCTTCTGTTTTTCTACTAATTTTTTTTTTGTTAATATGTTTAGATGTGGCCGGATCTTATCAAAAAAGGTAAAGAAGGAGGTCTTGATGCGATTGAAACTTATGTTTTCTGGAATGCGCATGAGCCTACTCGCCGTCAATATGATTTCTCTGGAAAATTAGACCTTATTCGGTTCCTGAAAACCATTCAAGATGAAGGATTGTATGGTGTTCTTCGCATAGGACCATATGCATGTGCTGAATGGAATTATGGGTAATATATATACTAAATTGATTTAACTATTCTCTTTAAGTGAAATATATACCAGTTTAATAAATGTTCATATTAAGTTAGCCTCTTGTATGGTGATATTACGGTTTCCCATATAATGTTTTGGTCGATAAATGGTCCATTGGATTGATTTTATTAATCATTATATTAAAACTTATGTATCAAAATGTTAATAAATTGTCTCTTTAATTACAGTATATATTTTAAATAAATTATCATATCGAGTTAGCGTCTTGTATGACTGATATTACGGTTTTTCTTGTAATATTTTTGATATGTGATTGTCTAATCATTTTAAACAGAGGATTCCCTATGTGGCTGCATAACATGCCGGGAATGGTGTTCAGAACTACAAACAAAGCATTTATGGTAATCATACTTGGTGATCAATACTCTTTTTTATCAAATATGTAGTGTTTTTTTAATTAATTTTATATGGATTATTTATGTATAGGATGAGATGCAAAACTTCACAACTATGATAGTAGACATGGTGAAGAAAGAAAATTTATTTGCATCACAAGGAGGCCCAATTATTCTTGCTCAAGTAATTGATCTAATCTTGTAAATACATTATGTGTTTCATAGTGTTATATACAGTTCTTTACAATATTTTTTTTATTTTTTTTATTAATCTTACAGATTGAAAATGAGTATGGAAATGTAATGGGATCCTATGGAGAATCGGGTAAAGAATACATTAAGTGGTGTGCAAACATAGCTCAGTCTCTTGATGTTGGTGTTCCATGGATAATGTGTCAACAAAATGATGCTCCTCAGCCTATGGTAAATAGATTATCCTAGTTATAATAAATATTTATTTAATATATTCAAACTAACTATTTTAAATTGTTTGTTTTTATAGTTGAATACATGTAATGGCTTTTATTGTGACAATTTTGTACCAAACAATCCCAACACTCCTAAGATGTGGACTGAGAATTGGACCGGATGGTTAGTTTTATTTTCAGTATGATTAATGTTTTTTATTATTATTCTAAATATTTTTATCATAAATAGATGTATTTTGTATCCTATTTTATTAGGTTTAAGCAATGGGGTGGTAAAAATCCTCATAGAACAACCGAAGATGTTGCATTTTCTGTTGCAAGATTCTTTCAAAGAGGAGGAACTTTTAATAATTATTATATGGTAAAATATAATAATGAAAATAAAAATTATTTAATCAAATAAATTCACAGAAAATCGTCATTAACTAGAAAAACTAATTGAAATGTTTTTATTATTGTAGTACCATGGAGGCACCAACTTTGATAGAACCGCAGGTGGTCCATACATCACAACTTCATATGATTATGATGCTCCCCTTGACGAATATGGTAAATTTAAATTATATTTATATTTACAACTATTTTAGAAGTTTCTATTTTTACTAACATGGAAAAATCTATTAGGTAATTTGAATCAACCAAAATACGGGCATTTGAAACAACTTCATGATGTTCTTCATTCTATGGAGAAAACTCTCACATACGGAAACATCTCCACCATTGACTTTGGAAACTCCGCATCGGTAATGTTCTTGTTATTTTTTTAATCAGTATTGTATATGTAATTCTTGAATTAGTTACTTATCATGAACATTTTATGTAGGCAACAATTTATAAAACTGAAGAAGGATCAAGCTGTTTTTTTGGAAATGGAAATGAAATTTCAGATGCAACAATTAGTTTCCTAGGAGAATCTTATGTTGTCCCGGCTTGGTCTGTTACCATTTTACCGGATTGCAAAAATGAGGCTTATAACACCGCCAAGGTATTTTCTTTCACATTTTCTTTTGTGGATTTTAAATTTTCATATTAACAACCATTATTCATTCAAAGTTATAACCAAAATTCATTGTTTTGTTGGTTTTATATTTTCAGATTACCACTCAGACTTCAATGATGGTTAAGAAACCAAATGAAGCTGAGGATATCCCTTCAACTCTGAAATGGTCCTGGAGACCAGAGAACATGGAGAACTTCCTTTTGAAAGGAAAAGGAGAATCTACATATAGACAACTCTTTGATCAGAAAGTAGTAAGCAATGACCAAAGTGATTATCTATGGTACATGACAACCATTAAGTTTAAAAAACGAGATCCATTTTTGGGTAAAAGCATGTCTCTTCTCGTCAACAGTACTGCTCATGTCCTTCACGCTTTTGTCAATGGACAACATATTGGTAAGTAACTCCTATATATGTTTTTCAAATCTCAACAACACTAACTTACCAAAAACCATTGATTTATATTTTTAGGTAACCAACACGCTGAGAATGGAAATTTTCATTATGTATTTGAGAAAGATGTGAAGTTTAAGTCTGGTCGTAATGTCATTTCTCTCCTTAGCATAACTGTGGGACTTGCGGTAAGTTCTTAAATATTATTTTATCTTGTATTTTTTTAAAAGGTTAAAACTTTTATTAATATCTAACTGAAAAATAAAAAATTTGTCAATTTTCTTTATAGAACTATGGTGCTTTCTTTGAAAGTAAGCCGGCTGGAATCACTGGACCAATTTCTATTATTGGAAGAAATGGTGATGAAACAATAGTTAAGGACTTATCTGCTCATAAATGGAGCTATAAAACCGGTTTAAATGGGTTTGAGCACCAACTCTTTAGAACAGAATCAATGTCTAAATGGTCTGTTGAAAGTGTACCATTTAACCGAACAATGACTTGGTATAAGGTAAAGAGATATTATTGTCCATAAGATAACTAACCAAACACTTATTGGTTTAATATCAAATCACATCATTCCATTTTGTCTTTTAGGCTACGTTCAAGGCTCCTTTGGGAAATAATCCAGTTGTTGTCGATCTTTTGGGACTTGGAAAAGGTACAGCTTGGGTCAATGGAAACAATATTGGACGTTATTGGCCGGCATTCATTTCAAGCGAAAATGGTTGTTCTCCGAAATGTAATTATAGAGGGGCTTATCATGCTGAAAAGTGTCTGACCAATTGTGGAGAACCTACACAAAGATGGTGCATTTTCCACATCTTATTAGTTTCCAAAATCAAATATTTTAATGTTAAAACTGAGAAATCTTTACTGGGATTTGTTGCTTTGTTCTTTTCTTGAACAGGTACCATGTTCCTCGTTCTTTCTTGAACGCAGAAGGAGATAACACACTAGTTTTGTTTGAGGAGATGGGAGGAAACCCAACGCTTGTCCGTTTCCAAACTACTAGAGTGGGAAGTGTATGTGCTAATGTCTATGAGAAAAACATTATTGAGCTCTCATGCGATAGGAAACCCATTTCTGCCATCAAATTTGCCTCCTTTGGTAACCCAGATGGCAATTGTGGAACTTTCGAAAGAGGAACCTGTGAATCACGTAAAAACACTGTTGATATTCTCACACAAGAATGTGTGGGAAAAGAAAAGTGTTCCATTGATGTCTCTACAGAAAAGTTTGGAGCACCGGATTGCAATGGTGCTGCTAGAAGGCTTGCTGTGGAAGCTATATGTTAAGCGTTTCTCTAGTTTTATGGTGTTTTTCTTTATCATATTTCCAAATTATTCTATGTTTTCATTTTCAAAGATTTAGGTTAACTTAATCTTTACTTGTGGTGGTTTTATTTAATAAAATAACACGTTCTTATATACATTCTACACAATCATCTTCTTTGCCAAAAATCGTTGTGGTCATTTCTTCTCCACCCTCCCCACTTTCTCCAAAAAAATTGAATAATTGTTTTCTTTTATATTTATTGTTTTTCTCTCTTTTAATATATAAAACTGATTAAACCGCGCTAGCTCATTTGTTAAATAACTAATTTTAGTGTACTACAATATGCGAGTTCAAATTTTAGTGTGACATTTTTTATTTATTTGTTTACTATGTTAAATAAAATCTTTAACCCTTCTTCTTCCCTATTCTCTTTGACAAACACAAATGGGATCTATCGCCACACTTGGCAAGTTTTTCCATTGAAGGTGATTCTGGCAAGACAATGATATTTGGAAGATATTGAAGCACTTTCTTCTTCAGTCCTTTGTTTGCCGCTGCTACCTATGGTGTAAGAGATTGGCTGAAACCGCGTTGTGATCCGGACGATTAACTTGTTACCAACAGCGAGTCGAAGGGACCATACGCATGTTCGAGGATAACGATAAGTTTGGTTTGGTTGAGTTTGTAAAGAGGTTTCAAGGATCTCAATCGAGGTGGGCAAAAGAAAATTGAACCAGGATTAGTTCATGTTAGTTTTTACTTCAAATTCCAATTCCATCATGTTGTTGCTCTTTATAAACGAGCGATTAAAATCTATGAGTTCCATCTCAATTGGTTCTTCTTCATAAGATGATCAAATAATCCTATTGATTTCATCAGAAAATTGCTCACGTTTGGTAGGAGATGCTAATGAGATTCTAGGTATGGAGGATGGTATAATAGAATCTGTCTTTTATTGGCATATTTCTCCGACAAAGGTGATTCCAGTGAGAATGCAGATCAAGGCGCAAAGAAGAGAAACTCGGGGAAGACTATGAAACCAAATCAAATAAGTGTTTATGATTTGATTAGAGAAACCAGTTAAGAAAACCGAGACTATGAAATTAGGCTTCGTTGTTTGTGAGTTTTGTAAAATAATTTATTTGATAGTTAATGGTTCTTGTTCTTAGAAGAAAATTTCTTTTAAAAAAAAATGTAACACTAGAGATTCGAACTCTCGTAGTGTAACAGAGAAATACTAGAAATCTACAACCTGAGCTAGCGAAGATAATTGAATATTAAGGAAAAACAAAGATTTATATATATAAAAGATAACTCATGTCAGTTTAGCGGACGATATGTTAGGCAAAGTAGTTTTGTTTGGTATAATATTTTTATCCATGTGGATATCTTAAAAATTGAGATTGTATCCCTTTTATATATTAGGATAGCTAAAAACTATAATGAAAAAAATTTACAGTAGTTTAAAACTAATTTATATGTATATGGAACAAACCACATAGTATTTAAAAGGTTAGTTTCATATTTTGTAAGAATATCTCCAATAAATATCTACATTTTGAAGGAGACTGGTTTCATATATATTTTACGTCTCAATACTTGTCGTAGTAAATGTTTCATGGATTCTTATTCTTGTTATAGTACCATATCTTGCGACTCATCTTCTGAATCTTTCTTCTTGCTCTTGTATGGAAACAAAAGTTATAGATCAGATTTTCTATTTCGAGATTATTTAGGTTTTAGCTTTGTCCATAGAACTTGGGCTTTCCTTGTTATAGAATCCAATAAATACATCTTCTATTGAAAAAATTGGTGATGTTTACATCATTGAAGTATGATAATACGCTTTAAAATGTGGTAGTAACTGAGAAAACTATAGTGATTAGTTACTTAGCAAAGAAATTTATAGACATTAGTCGGCAAACAACTGAATCTTCAGAAGCTAAATTAAAAGGACAAATGCACATGCTTTCTCGGCCAAGATTCTGATAGACTGGATTTCTCCATTAGCGCAGAACTGGTCGTGTGCGTCCTGCTCGAGAATTTTTCCAGAGTTAAGTCCACCGATGTAAAGCGTTTTGATGCTTTCATCCTCTGGTGGTTCCAATGTTCTCATCTCACCAGCTTTTCGAGGCAACTTCATCGCAACTGGATCGTTTTCACTGTCAATGAGTAAAAAAAAGATAAGAAACAATTCAAACAAACCTTTGAAAAGGCAACACAGAAGAAAATAGTTTTACCCATGATAATGATATTTTATGTTTTGGTGAGACAACTCTCCTGTCTTGGGCATCTCATGCCGGAATGTACATCCTGCACCTCTTGTACACTTACCGATGGTGTTGAAACTGCAAACATTTGGCTGGTTCTTTTCATAGTGTGGTTCTGTTCTTTGAAGATTTAGAAGAGTATCATTTGCTCGCATCTTACCAAATGAAGACTCATAATCCAGTCCAGCTCTAGTCTACAACATATAAAAGAACAAAACAGTCAGAATCATCAATGAGGAGACTAGACTTACTTAGTCATCAATCTTTCACATAACCATGAAGAGTGTAAGAATACCATTCAGCCATGTTCTTCAGCAAAATACTCTCTATTGACATGGTATCTTGGGATAGAGTCATGAGTAGTAATGTTTAGTGCCACGTCTCTGACCTGAACTGGAAGACCATACTCAAGATCAAGAAGCGGATTTGGCTTACGTTCTTTAGCTTGGTGCAAGTCTGACAGATTTCAGTGTTCTTGTATCTAGCAGCCCGGCCAGGTCACCACCTAAACACTTTGAAAGGCCGTGTATACACCTTACATTCCTTATCAAAAATTCGCTAGTGCCTACATATCAAAACATATATAACACTTTATTATGAGTAGTTATAACCCTAAACCTAGAGTACTATTCAAGTTACTTATAACCAACTTCAAATTTACATAAAACATTAACGAGAAATAGACTGAATAAAAGTTAACGGCCATTGAAAATATGATTCAAGAGCCATACTGAAACTAAAACAAAAGCAACATGAAAATCAAAGATTGTGTTTGAGGGATGCATGGAAGAGAGGAGAATCACCATGCGCAAGTAAGGATTGTCACCGCGGCAAGACTGGCAGAGGACTGGGAAACCGGATCGTTCATATTCATTAACTTTGTGATCTCTTAGTATTGTCTGAGCCATATTGTATTCTCTTCTTCCTCTGCCTTCTCGTACACAAATGTCACACTACTTTTGATTTATACTAGGGCAAAAGTCGGTTTGGACTTTTTTTTTGAAGCTATTTCTCCATCGTTGATATATTTAAATAAAAAAACTCGAAAATTTCAAACAATATGAGAAATTAACCTTTTTCTTTTGATTGTACAAATTAGACCTCGTAACGTTTGCAATGATCAACTGGCGAAAAAACATCATTCCATTTATACGGGATGTGGCCTAGAATCAGTAATGCTAATTGGTATTAACTTTCATGTTTCGTTAAAATATCAGACACACATATTCATACTTACTCAAAGGTATGTGATTAGTCCATTTAAATTATATACATGTTTGATTGATCCATATATTTCCAAACCTATAACGAATGAGACTAACATTCTTTGAAAATATCATAATGTTGAATCATAAGTGCATAACTAATAGTAATCAGAGTCTTTTTGTGACAAAAAGATACTTTCAATAATAGAAAATCATAACTGAAAAAAAAATCGAGAAACTGAACTAGTGTACGTCCAAAATGTTTGATTTATTAGAAATAAAATCACTCTGATCTAAGATATCGATCATGTGCATATCCGAAAACTGACTGAAAATGTATATGTAAATTCATATATTATTTTTTGAACTGAAAATTCATATATTATTCACGTAATCAAAACTGTGCCTATCTCACTGGGGCTAATAACACCTAATATAACAAACTACATTATCTTAGCAACACATGTTGTGACAGTTTGCTTACGTATACTATCAAATTTTAATTCAACTCTTGTGTAAACGCATTAACGAAAATTAATAATTTTATGTTCTTTAATGTACTACTATAGTTTCAAAGATTTTCAAATCTGCAATATAATCAAATAATTTAGTATGGAATCTTAATAAAATAGCAGTCAGAACTATCCAACCTCATGAACCCATGCCCTTTTACATAATTAATGTTGTAACTAAATACTGAATATAAAAATTTGGCCAATACGCTGCATGATACGTTAAACAAAGCATATCAAATATAAACATGTGGTTCGTAAACGTACGTTTCACGAGTCACGAGTTATAATATGCTTGTATAACAAATAAACATTCATACACCAACTAAATCATATTGTCGAAAGACGTATAATTGTCATTTATCATTGTAAAGGTTAGGATAAGAACAAAATAAAAATGCATTAATAATGAATCAATCATGTAGTTTATATTATGTTAATAATGTTTTATGAGTAGGAAAGCCTAGACAAAAGGAACAATATGATATGGAACAAGATACGATCATACAATGGATCTACTATTTTACTACCCTCTTCTCTTCTTCCACTTTGGATTTCACCTAACTAATAAATATATGGACTTTGAAGATATTGAGCAGCTAACCCACTTTTCATCGCACTTCGGTAGACAAAATCTTGTCGACATCTTACACTTTTATGCAGAGATTAATGAAGTTCGGAGTCAAGAGAAAGAAACTTCTTTTTTATTCGTCGCCATATACTTACCCGTGCTTACTGAATGCAGGTTCGGTCAACTTTTTAGGTCCAATAGCAACAAATCTAGAGACATTTGCGATCTATGCTTACTGAGTGGCGACCCGTGCTTCCAGGGTGCCGGTCGCCATATGGTGATCCGTGCTTCACGACTATGGATCGTCATATGGCAATCTGTGCATTGTGAGTACGGGTTGCCATATGCTTACTGTATGTTGCTATATGACATGTACTTCATGATTGCAGGTCGCCATACGGCAATCCAAGCATTGCGTGTGCGGGTCGCCATATGACGATCCATACTTCTCGAGTGCATGTCGCAATATCGCGACCCGTACATTACATGTGGGACTCACCGTATGGTGACTCGCTCCTTGTGGCTTGATCGTTTTTTGAAAACTTTCGTGAGCCAAAACCTCAGAAGAAGCATTTTCCGGGGACTTGAGTCATTGATTTTGTTGTGACCGATTTTGACCCCGACAGTTAGCTCCTTAGCTCGTTAGGCCGTGAGATTTTAGCGTGAGGCTCTAGTGGCTGATTAAGCTGGTTATGCAAGTTAGACGAAATCATCAGCCGAAAGTCCGAAGGTAAATAGTAAAAATTCTTGACTATAAGAAGGTGGAGTAAGTATTGAAATTTTTCTCACTTTTCCAAATAAAATTATACACGGTAGAATTACTCTCTCTCTCTTTCTTCCCCCATTGTTTTTTTTATTTTACTCTTTGAACTCATGTCTTCCAAAAAGAGGAGTTCCAAGAAAGCCGAGCCTCGTCATATTAATCATGATGATGTCTGTGATGACAAGGAGGTCATTCCGAAACCCAAGTTTATTCCACACTCAGTTGACCCTGCCAAGGCCGAGGCCTATTGGGCAACTTTGTGCGAAAGTTTGACCCCTCTATTTGAAGCACAATTTCCTAGCAGTCCTCCCCGCAGATGGGACCGAAGTCTTCCGAACAAGAGCTCATATCCATTCCTTGACACTGTTCGGGAGTTTGGTCGTGTTCTGGAAAATATGGAGTTCCGGATTCCACGACAGGGTGAAAGGGCCGATGATCCCTTGGCGGGTTATTTTACCTGTTATGAGGCGCACATCGTGGGTTGCCATCTATGGTTTCCAATCCCTGAGAGCATCGTTCGAATCCTAAACCGTTTTGGGTTGTCGATTGGTCAGATAAATCTTGCGGGTCTTCAGCACCTCCTCGGGATCTTGGTCCTAGGTTACGAGCATGGGGTACCCCTTAGCGTTGATCATTTTAAGGCCCTTTGAAGCCATTGGCTGTAACGGGTGGGATGTATCGCTTTACGCCTTGCACAATTATGTCGATCATAAGGGAGACAATCTCGAATGGTCATGCGTGGGAGAAGTGCTTCTTTTTTGTCCGTATTGATAGTGCGTCGGTCGAAGAAAACTGCATGTTTTTGTTCCGACGATATCTAACTTTTTCATCTTTTATTTATGCAGAGATCAACCCCTTACCACCATTCCTGAATGGCGTGGTCGTTGTGAGGAATCTTCTCCAGACCGGTTCATTCTTTTGGACTTCTTTCACTCTGAAGCGAATTCGCAAGGCGCTGAAATATCGCCAATCGCGAGCTCATCCCGAAGTGGTCCTGGAAGAAGGATCCGAACCGAATATGGACGAGTTTGTGTCGAGATCCATTCCGGTGTCTCGAGGGAAAGCAGGGCTTTCCAAGCGCAGAGGGGTCGAGCTACGCGACATCGAATTCCTTTCGGATGATTTATCCTCGCATGGATGCCCTTCCAACTTCGCCCCGGGTGATGGGAGTGGCGTTAGCAATTTTTCCCTGCCGGATTGTAACTTTGACGATCTCTTTAAGGATCTTCCGTATGATTCTGACCTTCCTCCTACCATGGATGGCCAAGCAAGGTCAAAAGCCTTTGTGGAGGGATCTAGGATGGTCAATGCGGTTAGTAACTCGAACTTTGCTTGATTCTACTATATATTATTAAGGGGTAAATTTCCTTAGCTTCAAACCTATACAGGGACTGCTTGCATTTAACTCAGCCCTCGAGGCGAGCTACCAGGAGGCGAGCCTGCTGTTTCAAAGCTGAGAGAGTGGAGAACGACGCTGCTCTTTTTCGAGAAAAGGCTTACGTTCGAAACCAACATCTGGAGAGAAGCATGCTAAGGCTCTTTGTCGTGCGGAGAGGCGAGGGATGAGTATGAAGGTGTTGAGACCCTGGTTCCTCCTCTCGAGGAGAAGGTGCTGGGATGCCATATGTTGCCCGAGATTTTCCCTTGTTCAGAGCTGGAGTTGATGGCGTAGTTGTGCGCCCCCTCGGTTTCTTCTCCCTCTCACTGGGCAGTTTTCTTCCTTTTCGACTTCTGATCTGGAGCTGAATCCTTCAAAGAAATTTTTGTTGGTTTATGTTTTTGCGACAAAACCTTGGTCTCTTCTTCGATCATGATGTAGTTCGTGTCCTTGTGCAACACGTCTTGAATAGTACGCGGTTTTTCAAGGGTGATCCACTTTCTAAACTTCGATTTGTACCAGACCGTCTTTCAAAGTGCGTCCACGGCTACCCTATTGCTGATCCTGCTGACTCTTGCCATAACGAGCTTGAATCGGTTGATAAAGTTGCGGAGTGATTCGTCTTCCCTTTGAGCTAAGCTCCATAGGTCGACGTCATAAGTTTCTTGATTGATGAACATCGAGTACTGCTTAAGAAACTCCAAAGCGAGTTGGCGAAAGCTTTCGATGGAATTTTGCCTAAGATGGGAGAACTATTCGAGCGCTGCTCCATCAAGATTTTTGAAAAATAGGCGGCATTGGCCGATACCTCTTTCATTGTCTCTAAACTTGGCACTTCCCATCAAGATCTCAAAGGCGTGTAGGTGTGCTTTGGGATCAGTCGTACCACTGTACGTTGGCACCTTGATCTTTCCATGATCTGATACTCTGGTGTTTACGATACAAGATGTGAAGGGAGTTTTACGACCTTCATCGAGCAGTTGGTCTATATCAGGCGCGGAGCTAGTCGCATGATGAATCGGAGATTTCACCGCTTTCACTTCCGCGGCCATTTTCATGAGATGATTCCGAAGATCGGGGATCTCAGAATCATCGTCGCCAGTTTTCCGAGCTTGTCGGCGTTTGCTGTGAGTTCTCCGAGACTACTCTTCAGCCAGCTTCTCTTGCTCTACCCAGAAGATCTTTTCTTCCTCCTTCATCATGGGTTTGTCGAGCAGGTCTTCCTGAGCTGTGTGGCTCCTTATCCTTTGTGGATGCACATCTGCATCTTGGTCCGAAGGCTCTGACTGACTGATGGAGTCCACGTTGACGCGCTCGATTTCCCCCTTTGTCCTCTTCCAATGGAGGAAGATCACCCGGATTTTTCTGTTCTGGTGCAGGAGTGATTTTGTCTAGATTTTGTTCTGACTTCTTCTCCCGTGCATTCCCGAACCGGTCCAAAGGAGTCGCGAAATTGAGTCTTCTTCCTCAGATACTAGTGGTTCCGCGAGGAATAATAGCTTCTCGCAGTTAGGGTTTTGACCCATTTAGCGAGAGATCCCATGAGCTTATCCTGCTATTCCGCCCTTTTTATAGGCGGAGATCAGTTTCTTCATCTTCTCGACTGCCGCGGTATTGGGCTCAGCGTTAACCTCGGAAATGTTGGTCGCATGAGTGTTGTAAACGTTGTCGCGGCTTGTGTCATCGCTAGGTTGTTGGTTGTTGAGATCGTCAGCTGGCATGTTTGATTGGGTGTTATGTGGTTGCGAGAAAGATTGATCCATAAGTCCCCCTCCTTCTAGCGTCAAACTGTGGGAACCGAAATTCACACCGTTGATTTCCATAAACTTCAAAAGTTAGGAAACCCTAACTTTTCCAGGAGATCCCGGATAATCTGCTTTAAACAAAATGCAACGCAGTCAAACGATGAGAACAAACAAAATATCAAAGAATCGATAAAACGAAAAAGAGAGCAAAATAAATCTTATTCCAAATCTGTATTTAAGCGTTTACAAGAGGGAAAAAGCCTCAGCCACAAGAGGTGTTGGCGAGTTCCTAGTTGTAGCAACCTAAGACTGCAAAACCCTAATTGAGTTGCTACTTGATATCAAAAACGAAAATAATGGCTTATTACTCTAAGTTTGCGGTGAATGCTAAAAAAAAATATCCTTTGTATGTAGTCTCGTCTTCTCTTAGATACTCCTCTTCAAGGCGGTTAGGTGTTTCCTTTTCTGCCCCTGGTCGAGTTTATCACTTCGAGAATATTTACTTTTTTCCTCCGATCTTTACATTTATCCGCCGAATCCTCATATTTTCTTTGAAACTTTAACATTTATCTACTCCTGCAAACAAAAATAAACCGTGATCGCATTTTCGGGCCTGGTTTCGTACAAAATCATAAGCGGGTCTTTAATTGTGTTTTAGGCCTCTCGGACCATTTTTCCGACTTTAAGCGTTTTTACAATTTCTTCGAAAAGGGTTCTCGATAAGACATCGATCTAAAAGGATTTCAAACTTCTCGTATAGTTTAGGCAATTTTGGTGTTAACTGTTACAGTTTTATACGATCCATTTGAACTTATACAAAAAATGAGTTTGCGTTTTTATCATAAAGTTCCTACAGTAACTCCGATTGGAACAAAACAAAAAGCGTTTCTATCAAGATTCGAGAGAGAAACTAAAGAAATTGATCCAGCTTGCTATATGGCGACGTAGGAGCTGCATTTGTTGAGCTAGGAGTTGTTAGTCAGTCGAGTCTTACTTATTTTTATCGTAAAATCTCAATGGGAACTCCGATCAAGACGAATTGAGACGCAGCAAGGTCCTAGTTCAAAGTAGGAGGTCATGAGAGCGGTACTGGAGTATTTTGATACTGATTGAGAGAAATAAGGTCACCAATTGGTGATCCAGACTTCCGGGAGCCTAGGTCGCCAAATGGGGACCCGGCCTTGGAGGGTTCAGGTCGCCATATGGCGACCCGTATCCTTGATGGGCAGGTTGCCATATGGCGACCCATGCCTTGTTTGCACAGGTGGCCATATGGCGACCCGTGCTGGCTAACTGCAGGGTCACCATATCGCAATCCGTGCTCGTTGATTGCAGGTGGCCGTACGGCGACCTGTGCTTACCGAGTGTTGGTCACCATATGGCGATCCGTGCTTGCAAGGTGCAGGTCGCCATATGGTGACCCGTGCTTCACGAGTGCGGGTCCCATTTGTTGACCCGTGCATTGTGTGTGGGTCACCATATGCTTACCAAGTGCAGGTCACCATATGGCGACCCGTACTTCACGAGTGCAGGTTGCCATATGGCAACCCGTGCATTGCGTGTGCAGGTCACCATATGGCTATTAGTGCTTCCCGAGTGCTTGTTGCGATATGGTAACCCATATGTTACGTGTGGGACTCGCCGTATGGTGACTCGCTTCTTGTGGCTTGATCGTTTTTTGAAAACTTTCATAATGCCAAAACCTCGGAAGAAGCATTTTCCGGGGACTTTAGCCGTTGATTTCATCGTGACCGATTTTAACCCCAACAAACATAATTATACTAATGGCATCAATTATTAATTTCAGCATATCAAATTTGATGCTGTTGCCGGAGACTATGATCACTATTAGACTAGGTGAAGGATATCGTCTAGTTTTTTCTTTTTAGTTTACTTTCTTTTCTTTTCTTGTGTTTCAGGAACATGTATTGCAGTCCCCGAAGCAGCAGGGAGAAATGACTCTTTTATGTCTCAACCCAAGAGATACTGAAGCTGTATCACATGAACCATAAGGCTACAAAGTTGGTGTCGAATGACACTTTAAGAGTAGCAAACAACACCCATCGAGCAGAAGTATCGAGCGACATTTTCTCAGCTCGATATACACTCATTGTCAAGAAACAGGGATGGTCACTTATGAACCATCTGAAGAGGCTGGGACTGGTTTTCAAGGTCAAAGGTTTGGTAACCAGCAATGGAACATAAACTTCAATAGCACTGGTCAAAGAAGTGGTTGAATAAGCAATCAGAACACCCAGAACTCTCAGTACCAAAAGCATTTCCAGAGCAACAGCAACAACATATTCTCCAGAATCTATGGATACTCTTCTTATCAGACTCTTACTGCAGCAACTGAGTAAATCGAGCTGGAGTCTATGACTGACAAAGTCCTAGAGGATCAGAAGAGGATGGCTGCAAATTTCAATAGGTGGATATTGATTCCCTATATGCTGTTTTGAATGGGATTTTTGAAGCTCTGGGCGCTCAAGTCATGAAGCTAGATACTCAGATACAACAAATTGATGAATCTGTGAAAAGGTACAAGGAAATCATTCTCTCTGGGAAGGCTGACTCTAGCTAGAAGCATTTTGTCAATGATGTGGTTTATGTGGATGATCAATGGATGGGTTTTGGAAGACTTATGATTTGAAGAACATGATTTTCTTGCAGATAGCTCGATGTCAATCAGCATACACTAGTGTCGATCAACACTCTCTGGAAGCTCTGAAGAATCCGTAAGATCAAACTCAACACAAAAGCTTGATGACGATCAACATCTTCCCAGTATTGATCGACACTCATCAGGAAAAGGTCCCAGAGACCAAAGACCAGCATCGATTGACACTCTTCTGGTGTCTTTTGACACCCTACACGGTCAGAAACTGCATTATGTACAACCCTGAAATTGGTTGAGGAGAGGATTCACAATCCAAAGGTCATTTATCTTAAGGTACCAAAGCATCCGAAGGGGCCTATTAACGCACTATAAGTGGATGGTTTCCATAAGAGATTGAAGAGGGTACCTAAAAGTGTCTCGTTTGAAGATATTGGTGACAAATTTCGCTTGACTCATTCTTCAAGAACTCTAGAGATACTGAGAAAAACATTAAGGCCCTGTTTGATGAAGTTATAAATGCACCTCCTAAGGTCAAGAAACTGAGAAGGTTTACATACCTTGAGAAGTTGGTGGTTCCATGTACTATTTCAGGAATTGAATTTTCTAATGTCCTCTACTGGATCTTCAGTTAGCATCATGTCTAAGGACATTACTCAGAGATTAGGTCTTGTTACAGAAGCTTCTAGGATCTCTCTGACTTTTGTAGACTACTCCAAATTTTTACAAGGTGTTGTCAAAGATCTAGGAGTTAGAATTAGGAACTGCATTATGGTCCCGTTTGTTTCACCATCTGTCATCTCTATCTAGATGATCCATTTATATGATCTATCTAGATGATTCATCCAGGTTTTATAGGACTGTTTGTTTATCCATCCAAATGGTTCATTTAGATGAATCATTTAAATGAACTTATGTTTGTTTCATTATTTTCATTTCCATCCAAATGAGTTTAGTAAACAAATTACTAATATACCCTTATTTTGATTTAATCATATGTTTGATATTAATTTTAATTGTATTGATTTTATTAAATAGTCTAAAATATAAGTATTTTAAAATATAGTTTTGACGGAAAATATAATGTTGCACTTTTAGAAGAAAAATACATATTCACCATTTTGACAAGAAATTTGATTTTATGATTTTATCAAGAAAATGTATTTTTGCAGTTTGGACGAAATACATATATATGTGTGTTTTTGCGTTTGTGGCAAGAAAATATTTTTTTACGGTTTTAGCGAAAAAAGCGTTTTGCGATTTTGACGGAAAAATACATTTTTGCGGAAAAATGTTTTTTTGTAAGAAATGTATTTTTGCGGTTTTGGCGGGAAAATGTATTTTCGCGGTTTTGGCGGGAAAATACATTTTTGCGGTTTTGGGGGGAAAATGCATTTTTTGCGAACAAATGCGTTTTTGCGGTTTTTGCGGGAAAATGCGTTTTGCGGTTTTGGCAGGAAAATGCGTTTTGCGGTTTTGGCGGGAAAATGTGTTTTTGCGGTTTTGGCAGGAAAATGCATTTTTGCAGTTTTGGCGGGAAAATGTATTTTGCGGTTTTGGCAGAAAAATGCGTTTTTTGCCGTTTTGACGGGAAAATACATTTTTGCAGTTTTGGCAGGAAAGTGCATTTTTGCGGGAAAATGCATTTTTACGGTTTTGGCGGGAAAATACTTTTTTGGAGAAAATGCGTTTTTGCAGTTTTGGCGGGAAAATGTGTTTTGCGGTTTTGGCGAGAAAATGCATTTTGCGGTTTTGGCGGGAAAATGTGTTTTTGCAGTTTTGGTGGGAAAATGTTTTTTCACGGAAAAATACATTTTTGCGGTTTTGGCGGGAAAATGCATTTTTGCGGTTTTCGCGGGAAAATGTATTTTTGCGGGTTTGGCGGAAAAATGTTTTTTCGCAGAAAAATATATTTTTGGCGGGAAAATGTGTTTTTGCAAGAATATGTGTTTTTGCGGTTTTTGCGGAAAAATGCGTTTTTGCAGTTTTGGTGGGAAATGCATTTTTCAGTTTTGGGGGGAAGATGTATTTTTGCGAGAAAATGCGTTTTTGCGGTTTTGGCGGGAAAATGCATTTTGTGGTTTTGGCGGAAAAATACGTTTTTGCAAGAAAATGTGTTTTTGCGGTTTTGGCGGAAAAATACGTTTTCGCAGTTTTGGCGGGAAAATGCATTTTTGTTTTTTTGGCGGGGAAATATATTTTTGCAGAAGAATGCATTTTTGCGGTTTTGACGGAAAAATGCGTTTTTGTGATTTTATCATTTTTTATGAATGATAAAATAGTATAAGGTTTAGGTTTGTAATTTGTGAATTATATCAGGGATATAATAGACTTTATAACATTTTGACAGAACCATCTCCATCCACATGGTTCAATTTGGATCATCCAGCTGATTTTCAAAATTAAACCTAAATTTTTAAAACTCATCCAGATGAGCCATCTAGATGATTTGTACTATTAATGCCTAAACAAACAAAACTCTCTTCTCCATCCACATGAGTCATCTGGATTGTGAAACAAACATGCCTTATACCTAAGGACTTTCAAATGTTGGAGTTGGAGAATTCATGTGCCTATTATTCTAATGAAATATTGAGTAATTATTGAGTCTGTTGATACGATCCTCAAACACTACACCGAACATTTTATTTAAAAATTTAGTTTGATTTGAACATATTAAATTTTCTCCACAATGGCGCTCCTTTATGTGTATTCCCTCTAGTAGTTCTTAGTCGTTGGTCTTTTGCTCGTTTTTTCCCCGGCGGTGTTGTTGTTTCAGATCTAAGTTCTTGTTTTGGTATACAGCGTTTTCTCTCTCTGCTGTGATTGTGTGCTCACTTATTGGTTGGTGCATTGTTAGGGTTTTGCCTTCTGTGTTAATCCGCTTTTTATATTTTTTCTAATTTATAACTTGTATTCAGGACCCTTTTTGGGTTTATGGGGTTTTCTTAATTCTTATAATCTTAAACCCAAAAATTAAATATTAAACCATTTTTACTAAAAAAAGATACGAGATTTTAATATTATAAAGGAGCAGTCTCAAACAAGCTGACGCATCTTTTGATACTTTAATTTCACAAGAAAATCGAGTATTAGAGTATTTTGCCAGCTTAATAATCAACGGCGTGGGAGGACTGATTATTACTTTATTATTTTTTTCAACAGCTTGAAAGTGTTTTGTTTATTGACGGGAAATATGATTTCAATAACAGCATTGAATACTAGGCATGAAACTTTGATCCGACATCCGAATTCGATCCGAGATCCGATCGAAATCCGCTCTGAAAATCTGAATATCCGAATGAGCTGAATTTGGATTCGAATAGTAAAATGTTGGATCCGTCAAAACCGAATCCGGATCCGAATATCTTGATTTTTAAGGATCTAATCCGGATCCGAATATCCACCGGATATTACAATTTTTAAGAGGATATCCGACATCCGGATATCTGAAAACCTGAATCCGGAAAAGAATCCAGATCCATATACCTTAAAATACCCCGGATACCCGATCCGTTCCAGATCTATTGAATACACCAAACAAATATTTTAATATGAGATTGTCATGTGTTTTAGAGTTAAAATTACTCCAACCTACTTCTATTTCTTCCACTATGATAAAAGTAACTATTTTTTTATTTATAGAAAAATAATATTCTTTTACTTTATATTTAGATATATCAATTATTTTTTAAAATATATATATTAAAGTATATCTCAATTCTATTATAGGGTTCCAATATTTTAGAAATGAAAATATCAAAATAGAAACTTGATAAATCAATAAACGCTATAAATTAATAAATTTAGTGATCCTAAATTAGACCGATTTAAAATATAACACAAATCGATAAAATAATAAGATAATATTTTTTATAAATTTCTATGTAAATAAATAATCCAATTAAAATTACAAAATAATATTTTATACAAAATAATAAAATATTACATTGTTGTTTTTATATTCATAATGGAATATATTTATATTTTTGCTTAACACTTCAATATATTTTGATAATATTTAGTAAAATTATATTTGAAATCAAATTTAATCTCTATGAAACACATTTTAAATACACAAAATAATACTATAACAAAAATTTGTAAATCAAATTTCTTAAATTTAATTAATATATATACTACAAAATTAACTGTTTTATTTTATTAAAATATAAATTCTAAAATAAGGATATCTAAAACTGGAAACATTTAAAAGTTAAGAACTATATAAATTAATAAAATACGATAATCTTAGTATTATTTATTTATAGATTTTTTACTGTACATAAAAGGTGATCTAACCAATAACTAAATTAACTTATATTTATTTTTCATTTGCTTTAACTATATTCAAGCAGTTTCGTTGGTTATTATATTTCGTTTTAGTTACCTTCACAAGTTCAAGTTAAATTAATAAAATCATCTTTTACAAAGAAAAAACTACATCCAAATTCACCATAACCACCGCCCCTTCTTTTGCGGTTCGAACTAGGTTAGGGGGACTTTAGGGTATAAAGATGTTGATTAAAGTTGGTCGATCTTCATTGTTTCATTCGAAAAAAAAATTAATGCTAGAATTATTGGCAACACCTAGATTTATTAATTTAAAAGAAAAATGGTTACTGGTTACATAAAGTATTGACCACCAAGCTATTTATGCAAATTAAACTAATATATATATATAATTACATGAATTATATGTTATGCTTGGCAACATCTCTCAACTTATAGATGTGTAATTAACATCACAATCTTAATTTCATTAATCCAAAAAGTGACATGGACGTTGGAGACATTAACTATGTTTAGTTCTCGTGTTTATCAAATAAAATTTGACCCATATGTCCGTAATTTAACTAAAACTTGACCTGATACAGCCTAATAAGATAAAATAAAATTTGGTCACAAATATTAAAATCGGTCAAATTTTTGTAAAAAATATCGGGGATATTCTCTCTATCGCGACCAAAAAAAAATCTAAGAAATCAGGCTTTCAAATCAAATCATTGAGTGAGAGAAATAAATTTAAAATTGTGTGGGTTATTGACCAAAATCGAGAGAGACAGAGAGAGGAGTTAATCAAATTCTAGGTCGATTAACTTCTGTCTCTCGATTTTAGTCCCAAAAAACTTCATATGATTTCACCAACTTCCTTTCTCTCTCTCACTGATTTGAATTGAAACACTAATTTTTCTGATTTTCTCCTTTGTCATAATGGATCAATTTTTAGGTAAATTACAGTAGAATAGGTCAGACTTTATTTGATCAAACATGAGAAATAAAAGGAGTCAATGTTTCCAACGTCCACGTTATCTTTTAGAGGAAAAATGATTGATGACTACATGAAGTATTGATCATAGCTACACGAAGTATTAACCACATGGTTAGCCATGCATACTTAACTAAAGTATACATCGCTACATGAAGAATATGTTATGCATGGCAACATACTTCATATGATTTCACCAACTTCCTTTCTCTCTCTCACTGATTTGAATCGAAACACTAATTTTCTGATTTTCTCCTTTGTCATGATGGATCAATTTTTAGGTAAATTACAGTAGAGTAGATTAGACTTTATTTGATCAAACATGAAAAATAAAAGGAGTCAATGTTTCCAACGTCCACGTTATTTTTTAGAGGAAAAATGATTGAGGACTACATGAAGTATTGATCATAGCTACACAAAGTATTAACCACATGGTTAGCCATGCATACTTAACTAAAGTATACATCGCTACATGAAGAATATGTTATGCATGGCAACATACTTCATATGATTTCACCAACTTCCTTTCTCTCTCTCACTGATTTGAATCGAAACACTAATTTTCTGATTTTCTCCTTTGTCATGATGGATCAATTTTTAGGTAAATTACAGTAGAGTAGGTCAGACTTTATTTGATCAAACATGAGAAATAAAAGGAGTCAATGTTTCCAACGTCCACGTTATTTTTTAGAGGAAAAATGATTGAGGACTACATGAAGTATTGATCATAGCTACACGAAGTATTAACCACATGGTTAGCCATGCATACTTAACTAAAGTATACATCGCTACATGAAGAATATGTTATGCATGGCAACATACTTCATATGATTTTACCAACTTCCTTTCTCTCTCTCACTGATTTGAATCGAAACACTAATTTTCTGATTTTCTCGTTTGTCATGATGGATCAATTTTTAGGTAAATTACAGTAGAGTAGGTCAGACTTTATTTGATCAAATATGAGAAATAAAAGGAGTCAATGTTTCCAACGTCGACGTTATTTTTTAGAGGAAAAATGATTGATGACTACATGAAGTATTGATCATAGCTACACGAAGTATTAACCACATGGTTAGCCATGCATACTTAACTAATGTATACATCGCTACATGAAGAATATGTTATGCATGACAACATCCTTCAACTTAATGATGTAATGTAGTTAACATCAAAAGCATAATTTCATTAATCCAAAAAGGGATGTGGACGTTGGAAATGTTAACTTCTTTTAATTCTCTTCTCAGATCAATTAATTTCCGACCGACTTGACCGAAATTTAACTAAAATTTGACCCATAACACAAAGGAGAAATCATAAAATTGGTGTTTCAATTCAAATCAGTGGTAGAGAAAAGAAGTTAGTGAAAGTGTGTGGGGTTATTGACCAAAATTGAGAGAGAAAAGTTAATTGACCTAAAATCGATTATCTCTCTCTCTCTCTCTCTCTCTCTCTCTCTCTCTCTCTCTCTCTCTCTCTCTCTCTCTCTCTCTCTCTCTCTCTCTCTCTCTCTCTCTCTCTCTCTCTCTCTCTCTCTCTCTCTCTCTCTCTCTCTCTCTCTCTCTCTCTCTCGGTTAATAACCCCACACGATTCACTAATTGTTTTTTCTCTCACCAATTTGAACTGAAAGCCTGATTTCTTTGAGTTTTCTCTTTTGTCGTGTTAGAGAGACGATATCCCCGATATTTTTACAAAAGGTTGGCCTGGTTTTAAAATTGTGTCCAAATTATATTTTTTTATTAGGCTGGGTCGTGTTAAATTTTAGTTAATCAGATTTAATTGGTCAATATAAATTAAACGGAGTTAATGTCTCCAACTTTCACGTCATTTCTTGGACTAATGAAATTAAGCTTCTGATGTTAACTACATAACATCATTAAGTTGAGGGATGTTGTCATGCATAACTATACTTCATGTAGTTAGGTATATATTACTTTAATCTGCAGGGTTACCCATGTGGTGTTCAATAATTCATGTAGTTAGCAATCATTTTTCTTTTTTGGATTAATAAAAATAAGCTTGTGATGTTAACTACATAACATCACTAAATTGAAAGATGTTGTTATAGATAACATATATTTCGTATAGCTAAGTATACATTAGTTTAATCTGCATGAATATCCATGTGGTTGTCAATACTTCTTGTAGTCAACAATCATTTTTCCTAATTTAAATTGAAGGTTTTTCATACATCAATATTATGAATTGTATGAATCACAAATTAAGATGCAAAATTTTCTCTCTGAGTCAATAAAGCTGTATGCTAAGAAGTACTGTGAACCAATTAGATTTGAAGTTATTGCTAGCTTGATATTGTGATGACAAATTAAACTTTAGAATTCATGATATTTGGCTTAGATATTAATCGTTTGAGAGGGATAGTCTTATTATGTAATATGTTTAAGAGTGTAAAGGCATGATTGGTTGAAATACAGTGGTTATGGATATTGTTGCGGGAGTTTGTGGATATGGATGGTTGCGTTTTCTAGCATTATTAAGCAATTTGTACAACTAGTACATCAATTAGAAATTAGTGCGTCTGTAGAATATTTGTGACTGGTTGATTATAAAATATTGCAGCCGTATAATAATAAATTTGTTGTGAATAAATAAAAAGATGAAATATATTTGGTTTGTTTTTTTGTGTGAATTGTCTTCAAAAAATTTGATATAGCCTTCTTTGCATTGATAGACCCGCCTGCTCCTCAAACCAACTGCGTTGCTCCAATCATTTGCTTGGGTAATGTGGACAATCATTAGACTCCACTTAGCCAGGTTGAAGCCCCTGACGCCACCAAGCAGCAAAGGATCGATGAAAGTCGAGGAGATGCAAGACAGGAGGAGACTAGGGAGCAGTATAATCTGCTTGGGTAAGGGGGCCGAAGATCCATTTTCTGGAGGTGTGTATCAGGAAGGCCAGAACCGAGAGGCCGATGAATAAGGTGGGTATCAGGAAGGCCAGAACCGAGAGGCTGATGAATAAGGCCATATATTGTTGTTCTTGTTTCCTTAGTTTTTTATTTTAAAATGATTTCTCTTTCAGGACTTATGACTCCTTTGGCGTTGTAATATTATAACTTTATTTGGCTTTAAACGCGATTTTGCCTATTCTATTATATTTTACTCCTTTATAGGACCAAAAAATCGTTTTAAAGTGCCAAATGTTAAGTTTTGATGAGCTTGAAGTAATTTAGTAAATATTAGTTGATAGACCCAAATTTAGAAATTATTGAAATCCTTTTGACATGTCTTAGGTGTACATTGCCTCAGTCAACTTTGAAATGACATCGGTAAGCATTTAGTCAATTGGACTGTTCTTAGAAGTAATTAAAGTTTTTAACCAATGAATTTTATCGACAGGCTTTAAGGATATTTCAATAAGCTTTTAGTCAATAGACCATACTTAGAAATAATTAAAGTGTCCATCGTTTCTTGATTTTGTGCAACAACGGTTCTCGACAAGATTTAATGTAATCTTGACGAGTTTTTGCTCTGTTAGTTGGCCAGCAGAGTCTGGTAGGGATACGCATGGTCAGTGACTTGGAAAGATCCTTTAACTGAGCGTCTGACCAGGACATTGTTGTTGGTAGGGTGCAAGTATCACTACGTTGACCGCTACTAGGACTATTCCATTTCATATGAACGCAGATATTGGCAAGTCGGGAGTCTGTTTTTGGTCATTTTAGTCGTTATGACGCCTTTATTCCTATGAACATGACATTTCGGGCTGTCTTTCATTGATGGGAGTGAATCGTGACGACCACTGGTGTCGATTACTCGGAAATGAGTTGGAGCAGAAGTGGCATGTCAAGTTGTCAGTTTCTCGTCAATGGACCTTCTGCGCTGAGAGGATCGTGTTATCCGTTGCTCGGCAGGCGGATATGCCCTGAGAAGATTTCTTGTGAGAAGATATTTTGTATGGTTTATGTTTTTTTTTTTTGTTATAGCTGGACGGGATAAGGATGCCTACATATCCTTGAGGAGGATCAAGCTATCTGTAGCTCCTTTTTCAAAGTAAATATGACGTGGAGGTGTCATTTACTCGTTTTTAACATCCCGAGAAAAAGTGACGATTGGGTCATTTTCTCGGGTTTGAAGAAGCATCCTTAGGTATGGTAGCGTTTGAGGTTCATGAAGTTCCATGACCTCGGAACAGGCTGACCTGTTGATGTCTCGAGTCGATAGACGCCTGGTTTGATAACTTAAGTGATTTTGTAGGGACCTTCGCAGTTGGTTCTGATTTTGCATTCCTTCTACTCTTTAGTGTTTTTGAACACTTTGCATAACATTAGGTCATTGAGCTCGAGTGGTCATGCTCAGACTTTCTTGTTGTAGTAGCTTACAGCCAAGTGTTGGTAGTTCTGAATTCACAGCAGCGCTTGGTCGCGGTGTTTTTCCATTTCATCCAATGCATCGAGCATTATTTCCTTTTTATGTTCCTCATTCTGAGGCCTCTTAGCTAGGCGTAGACTAGTCACATGGACTTTGGTGGGAGACATAGCTTCAACTACGTAGGGTACAAAAGGGGTTTGTTCTGCTTGCGCCTCTCGGGGTCGTTCAGTACGACCAAAAGACTTCGTCCAATTCATCTTCCCAATAATCTTTTTTAGGATCAGGAATTTTTTATGCCATCGATAATGGCTTTGTTCCTATCCTTGGCTTGGCCATTGCCCCTGCGGGTACCTCGGTGTCGCAATGATGAGACGGATCCTCCATCTGTTGCAGAATCCGCGGAAATTATTTGATGTGAATTATGATCTGTTGTCGGTCACGATCTAGTAGGGAAGGCCGTGCCACCAGATAATGTTCTTCCAGATGAAACCTTAGACTTCCTTGTCGGCGATCTGGATGAATCCTCAGCCTCCACCCATTTTGTGAAGTAATTGGTCATGACGAGAAGGAAACATCATTGTCGAGAACTTACCATAGAACCGCCTATGTTCATGGCCCAACGCATGAACATGTAAGGTGCAGTGGTTGTGTGCAATAGCTCGGTTTGGCGGTGAATGTTTGATGCATTCCACTGACACTTGTCACATTGCTGGGTGTATACCTTGGAATCAGTGACCATGGTCGGCCAGTAGTGTCTGAGACTTTTGACCTTTAGAGCCAATTCTCCACCGCCCGAGTGATTTCATGCCGCTCCTTCATGGGTTTCCGCCATGACCAACCTAGTTTCCTCGCCTTGGATGAAAGTAAGAAGGACCTTTTTTATGGTCCATCGGTAGATCTTTTCATCCACTACGACGTATTTCACACTCCGTGCTTTCAGTCGGCAGGCATCTCATTTGTCGAAGGACAGTATGCTGTTGGCGGGATATTGAATGAACGAGAGTCTCCAATCGGGGATTGGTTCTTTGTCTCTATCTGTGGGAGTGTCCAGTTCCATGTCAGTAGTCTCTGAAATAAGAGCTACAACCGAGTTTTTTTCAGAGGCGAGGTTGATGTTGGGTTGTTCAATTCGATGGATCAGAATGGTGTGTTTGATCTGGTCTTTGAGTTTCCTGCTGAGTGTCATTAGTGCGTTTTCGCAAACGTTCTCTCCTCGGGGGACCTTCGTGAGTCTGAAGAATTCAAAGTCCTTAGCGAGGTCATGGACGACCTTAAGATATGTGTCTATTCATTCATTTTTAGCATCATAATCCCTACTGAACTGCTGTGTGACTAACTGCGAGTCGCAGTAGGCATTGAGTTGTTTGGCTTTGGCAGATTTTGCTAAACGAAGTCTAGTGATGTGGAATTCATACTCAGCTTTGTTGTTGGAAGATATGAACCCAAAACTGAAACATTGTCATATTAGTTCTTGGGTTGTCAACTGCAGTTTCCCACCGGCTCTAGATCCTTTGTTTGTTGAAGAACCATCAACATGAAAGATCCAGTTTTTGCTCAGCAAGATAAGGTCATGCTCGAGCTCGACCCGAACTCGATCAGGAAATCAGCGAGAACCTGTGATTTTGCTGATGTTCAGTTTTTATAAGTGATATATGTTCAGATATAAATTGATTGAATGCTGCTACTCGGTCGGTCAAGCTCTGCACTTCCCTAATGTTTCTAGGACTAGGCAGGTCGAGGATGTTGAGATTTGTTTTGGGTTTCCTTTGAATCCTCGATGTGTTACAATATAACCGAGGAATTCCCCTGACATGACACTGAATGTGCACTTGGTTGGGTTCAGTTTCATATTGTATTCATTCAACGTTTGAAAACATTCCTTTAGATGGTTAAGATGATCGGCAGCGAGCAACAATTTGACTAGCATATCTTCGATAAAGACTTCCGCCGTAACCCCGATTTTATCAGAGAACAACTTGTTGACAAGTCGCTGATAGGTCGCTCCCGCATTTTTCAGGCCAAACGGCATGACCTTGTAAAAGTATGTTCCTCGGTCTGTGATGAACGTGATTTTTTCTCATTCGTCTGGGTGCATCATGATCTGATTGTATCCTGAGAAGGCGTCCATGAACATCAGTAGCTCGTTTCCGGTTGTTGATTCTACTAATCAATTGATGTGCGGGAGAGGGAAGCTGTCCTTTGGTCATGCTTTGTTCAGGTCTGTAAAATTGACGCAGATGCGCCATCTACCGTTCTTCTTCTTGACGAAGACCGGGTTAGCAAGCCATTACAAGTACCAAACCTTCGTTGACTGCTTTTGATTGTTGGCAACCATGCTTCCTACTTTTTTGCCTGATCGGCTTGAAGGTAGGATCATGGTTTAGCTCGTGTGTCGTTGTAGCCAAGTTTATTCCCTTCATGTATGTTGTTTTCTAAGTGAAGGTTGATATGTTATCTTTGAGAAAATAGAAGATCCTTTCTTTCAGGTTGTCGGCCAGGTAGGCTCCAACTCGAATCATTTTGCTCGGTTCGGTTTCGTCAAGGCTGACTTCGAGGACTTCTTCTTTCTGCGGATAGATCTTATGGATCGGCTTCCCTACCGTCAATATTGATGTGAGAAGCCGATTGTTGGATATTAACTGCAGCAACAAGGAGTTCCCTTGTGGCTTGCTGATCTCCTTCAAATGTGCGGATTTGTCCGTCTCTACAGAGGAACTTGATGCATTTATGGTAAGTGGACGGGATCACTTTCATCGAATGAATTCATGGTGTGGTGAGGATCACCTTGTAAGGTGATTTCGTGTTGATTACTGAAAACTTGACCATTCGAGAAACTCCACAAGCATATACCGGTATTTGTAGTGTGCCCACATTACCATGGAAGCCCTGTTGAAACCAGTGAGTGATCGGGTTGATGGTTTCATTTCTTTGAGGTCGACTCCCATCTTATCAAGAGTGTCTTGGAAGATAAGATCGACTAAACTGCATGTATTGATCAGAAACTTAGTGACCTTGCATTCCCTGATTCCTAGCTACACTAGGAAAGGATCATTGTGTGGTTTGTGTACACTTACACCGAGGAGTGGTAACTTCATCGCCTTGCTGGGATTCGTCCTGTGTTGCCTTGCCCTGGGACTTGTGGAACTTTTTATCTTTGTTTTTACTCCAGATTTTGCTATTCTTTGGTTTTGGTTGAGGTGGTTCGATGTTCGCGTGACCGATGTTGAAAGCTACTAAGAAGAGTTCTGGAGTTGTTTGCATTCCTTGGTGTTGTGTCCCTTGACTTTGTGTTATAAACAAAAAAAATTCTCATCGAAGGAGCTGGAGGAGTTTCTCGGGGGTTGTGGTTTTTCGTCGATGTCACGTTCCTAGGTATTCCAACCTCTTTCTCGGAAAACTATTGTCGAGCCAGGTTGCTTGACTCTTCTATGGCGTAGATGAGGCCTTTTTCTTCTTGTCGGATTTCTTGTATGTGGAATGATGGCCAGGCTTGTGATGAGTTTCAACAGTTTTCGTTACGGCCTGCTTCAAGGCACTTTGCCTATTGAGGATCGCTTGCTTGTCTTCCTCCATTCGGATGAAGTTTTTATAACAAGCAATAGCGTCCAGTAGAGAGATTGTTGGTTTTCAGTACAAGTTATCTCATAACTTGGAGTGTACCCACATCATGTTCTACAGGGCATCCACTGCCTCGTTGTGGGGGTTGTTTACCTTATGTAATATAGCTTTAAATTTCTCCATGAAATCTCGCTGACTCTTGCCGGAGGGTTGGGACATTTTCTATTGGTCGGAAGTTGTTGCCCCTGGTGAGTGAACATGATATAATGTTTGAGAGAGACGGCTAAGAGATCATGGAAACTGTCAATAGAATCTTTGGCTATCCTGGAAAACCAGGTTTAGGCGTTCTGCATAGACTCTTGACAAAGAGTTGGAAAAAGCCGGCGTCTCTCTTTTCATCGGATAAGTGTACATGCCCCATTTCTATGTTAAACGTGGTTACATGGTCGGTGGGGAGTAAACAGAGTAGGTCGGGAGGCGAAACTTGTCCGTAGATCAGAGTTTCACGTCGCTAATCCACTTAGAAAATGGGGTTTTGAGCTTTGAGGCGAGGACGCGCTTGATCTGCAGAGCTGAGCCTGTGACATGGTAGATCTTAGAGTGGACATCTTGAAGTGGTAGCTGTAGCTCGGTGATTTGGTGGCTGGTTGCTGGATCTAAGACACTAGGCGCTTGTTCGGCACCACCACTCGCGAGGTTTACAACGTTAGCTGTTTTCTCATTGACACCGGACAAGGGATTGGTGTTGAAGAGTTGTCTTTGAATCGACGAGGGATGTCTGAGATCTCCGACTGGGGGTGCGATATCAGCAGCTAAAGCGGCGTGACGTTTGTTTGTCGTTGTTTAGGGTACTTCTTGCTGAGCGAAGCGCACCATGATGGTATCCATGAAATCTGACATGGTCAGCACTGCTACAGCTTGAGTAGGTCCAGGTTCTTCGCCGGAGGTTTACTTGTCGAGAGTCATGTTGATCTAGTTAACGCTACTTTGTTATGACTCACAGTGGGTGCCAACTGTTGAATCTGAGTTCGGTTGGGACTTGGTATCGAAAGACTGAACTCAACGGTGGGTTATTTCGAAAGTGTTTTTATTGATCGGGAAAGATTAACGGGTTACAAAGTGAGAACAGACTGAAAAGTAATTGGTGCTCATCTGAGCTAGCCAAAAGAGTACAAATCAGCGAGAAATATAATCGAGTAAACCCTAATTTATAGTTGTCAAATGTGTGTGTGAAAGTCTTGATGCCTTTTTATAGATAAACCTTCTCTCCTGTTTACCCTAGATCATCCTGATCTAATGGGCTGAATCATATCTCTTGGAGCGAGCAACTGGGCAAAGCGACCGGGCTGTCAAACCGAGACACCGAGTAAAGTTGAGTCTTCAGCCAAGTGTGAGTGTTGGGGTGATAGGCGTCGAGCTAGGCTGACCCGAACCAACTAAATGGACTGAATCTCTTATTTAGTGGGCCTCGTGGAGAAATGTAATTCATCTCCTACAATCACCAACCAAACCAAGATTCATCAATCTATTTAAAAAATAGATTAAGGTGTTTAGATGTTCGTACCAGGCTGGTGGCAGAAGAGGTGAGATGATTGGTGATTAATGTATTAACGAAGAGGGGTTTCTTTTTGACTCGTTGGCTGTTGGCATCGATGTAGTCTCGGTTGATCAAGGCTGATGCTTAAGAGAAGTTGAGACAAGATTACCCTAGTGATGACGATGAAATAATCAGAGGAAGAAGCCATTTCGTCGCCAGAAAAAAAAAAATTATTCCTTCCGACCTCTTTAAGTGTTGGAAGTCAGATTTTGGTTTTAGCTTTTGTTAATTGTGGCTATAAATATAACAATGGCAGTCTAACTTGAAAACGTTGATCTGGTTTCAAATTTTGCCACTTTATTTATTTAGCTTGTGCTTTCCAATTTGGACAGTTTCTACAAATACTCGATGGTTTGTTCCCAAAAACATCTCCAGAGAAGATAAGCGGATAGAGTAACATATTTTACTTAATACTGACCTCTACCCAAGCTTACTATAAACTTATTCACAGTTGCCCAAACCACCATAATGTTCACAACTCCCAAACCAAACCGCGAGGGTCTAAACCCGTGTAATATAATGAATAATTAAAACAATAAAAATCAGTAAGAAAGAGAAAATCTCTTTTACTTCCATTGTTAACCCATCACCGTCCTTCCTCTGCAGCTGCATAGCTTCTACTCTCCCTGACTGAAGAACCACTAGTTACATCCTCGTGTGTGCTACTATTTTTTGTTCCCAAGTTTCCGTGCCTCACTTCAGATCGAATCGTTGGTGCTCTCTCACTTGACCCAACTCTCATTTGGTCAATCTCGACCCTATGATGCGCTGGATCGCTGCCTTCCTCTGCATTAGAACGCTGCTGTAGTTTCATAACATCTTGGTCGATGTCAAGATCGTCTTCCACTTTCTGACGCCGTTCCTCCAAACTTTCTTCCTCTTCTTCTCCTGGTCTTTCCCATGTGGTAGCCAATGAGCTATTCCTCGGAGGTTCTTCTCTCATGAACGCTCTGAAGTCGTTCCTTGAGGGCTTTACTTTCGAGCAAAATGTCTCAAGGAAATTGTTAGAACACCCGCGGTCGTAAACGTTGATTCTATTATCTGATCTGTAACGGAAATTCTCATAGGTTGTCTGAAGAGAATCACAATGTTAGCTATCAGATTAGATATTAATAAAAGCCCCTATAAAATCAAAATAAACTAACCTGGTTTGTGCTAATGAGGTATAAGTGGAAACCAGTAAGCCCTCCAACAAACCACAGGGATATAAAGGAATATATCATCAGCATAACAGACCAAGGTGATTCTCGCATTGCTCTCCACACAGTACCTTGATTGTTATCCATCAAAAACTTTATGTATAAAGCCGACATGGAGAACACGTAGATGCAGAGAAGAGTTGCAGAGGAAACAAACATAAAGAAGAACCTATAGTTTCTCTGCCACGCAACAAACACAAGAAACAAAATGTCAAGATGGGTCAACAAGAAGTAGACCAAATCGTCAACCCACATAACAAGTGAACTTTATATCTCCCAATGTTTAATACATTTTTGAAACAGCTTACCACTCCAATGCATTGGCCTA